>KZ506387.1:80714-106059 GCA_002844005.1 Limosa lapponica baueri
TCTTCCCATCACAATTCTGTGGTGGCAACTATATCATAGCTTTCCTGCTATACAATGGCCTCCAGCTCCTCCTGTTTGCTGCCCATGATATGTGCATTTGTGTAGATTCACTTCAGCTGGGCTAATTGTCCTGCCACTTTTTTGGGTGGATGAGCCCTAATTCCCACCTGACCGTTTTCAGACCGTTCTGTAGTTGCTAACCTAATACTACACCTCATGGCTTTGCTACTGCATGGATCACCATCACCCCCCTTCACTGAACAACGTACTGCAAGACTCCTTATTCTTTAGAGCGAAATTCAATTTTCTGAATTGGAATTGAATTCTCGTATTCTCCCATGCTGCCAGTGGCCTCCTCATGGCCCCATACAAGTTGGCATAAGTGGTATGCCCTGTTACTAACACAGAAACAGGCTACGCTTGTTCACTGCTCCCCTGAGTGCCTCACAGGCTCTACTGCGACAGCTTCTTGTGAGTGGTTATGTGTGAGGGTTTGTGATGTGGCCTCCAACAAATACCACTAAAATTATAAGTGACAGAAACGTGATAGGAATAGGCCATATCGTGTGTCCAAAACAGTAGCAGAATCCTGACATTGTTTTAAGGGAAACACAAAGAAAACAGAGCTTTCCTTGTTCCCTCTGCTCCTAGGCAATCGGGAGAGTAACGCTGTCCTGTTTGCCATTTGACTCAGCTAAGCAAGCTCACACAACTGAGTTGAGTGTCCCACTTCACTTGTGCATGTTTTGCTGCTAGCACTGGTGACCTAGGTCACTACAACAACAAAGGGAGGAGATCTTTGCTGCAGTGAAGAGCCGTGTCATTTGATGCTTACAGGAATTGGGGATGGCAATTCAGGTACATCTGTGTTCGTAATAATGCCACATTTTTAGAAGCAGACAAGACCTATAGATTAGAGTAAGAGAAGATGTGCTCCAGCTCCATATCTCATGGTACTTGGCTATTTCCTTCACAATGAGATGGCATGCCAAAGTGACCCAAGTAAATAAGGGTCAATGAACCTTTGATATTTGTTCATTTCTTGTGGTGAACAGAGCTCACCCTCATGTACACATGTTGAATGTATCTCCTAGACTTGATTGATAAACATTAAAGCTCATTCTTGCTGCTGAGGTGGCTGCAACAGGTTATCCTTCCCGCTTTTTGGTTGCATAAGAAAGTTGTTGTATAGACATGAACAATGGTGCATCTGGCTTTCAGGCAAAGCAAGCATCTTGTTGCTTTGGAGTGAGGCTGTATATTTGATTAGTTTGTATGTCAGCCACTTATTTCATCATTAAGAAAAGTATCAGTTAATACTAAACTCTTAAGCAAATGACAGTGTTAGTGTTCTATAACTCGATCTTATCTGCAAAGGTACAAGATAAGTCCAAAGCTTTGGCTAAAGTGCTCTCTTTGTTACTTATGAAGTGGAAAAACAACCTCTCTCTTCCTCCCACCCCAAACATATCAGTTATGTAATATGTATGATAATGGAAACCAAACTGAATTTCTTGCCTTAGATGTTGTATATATCTGAGCACCATGAAGTATTAAATAATCTTAAAAGCATAATCAGAATTAAACACTCCTGCTACTTTATGGGCAATTAAACCTCAATAAATATAATTGTGTTTACTTTTATATGGTGCTTGATCCAGCCGTGTCCACATATTCCAGGTGAGTCTATAATGCTATCACATCAAAATGTTTTAAATCTACTGAGAAAGTTTTCAACAAATGTATAAAAGACAATGATGAAGTCTCATCCCTAAAAATATAGCCCCTATTCAATGTGTGAGCAGTAAAGAGGTGGAGTGGTTTTTCGGAAAGGGTTGTAGAACACACACAGACAGCAACAACAAAAGGTTAGTCCTTAAAAGGTAATTTTATACAGACTGTCTTTTTCTAATGTCTTAAAACTAGGCTTTCATACAGAGAATTATTTCTTCCAGGGACATTTCAAAGTAGGGGAATAAGCTGGGCACTCTAGATCATTTCCCTGAAGGAAGTGTTCTGTATCTCCAGTTGAGTGGTAGAGTAGGAAAATTGCCATCTGTGGGTTCATGTTGGCCTTAACAGTCCTTAAAGCCTTAAAATCTTTGCTTCTTAGTAAAGGCTAAGAAAGACGGTTTTGTATTAAGAGAAATAGTGATTAAATAAACAGGGAAAATATTTTTTGTTATAAATGTGATCAAATGGATGATCTGAAGGACTGGTGAGATGAAAGCAGAAATTAAAACCATTGCTTCTCTAGAGAAAGGATCCCTCCAGAACACGAGAGGTATTAAACTTCACGGAAGCTTTCAAACAGGATTGTTACCTAGCTGTTGGGTAATTGATTTCATCCTAAAACATTCCAGACACCTAGGAGACACTAATCAAGCCATGTACAACAGCTCCATCTCCATGCCTGAGAGTTTAGGGGGTTTTAATTTATGGTTTCAACCCTATTTTGAAAAACTTTCTCAAATGACCCAGATTTTGGTTTTTAACTTTTCAATTTGTTTTTGGCTTTTCCATCTAAATGCATTTGAGTTACAAAGGCAACAAACCTAGCAAATACTATAGTGAATATTTTCAGAGGGTTTGGGGACTCTTCCAAATTTTTTCCTCTTTTTCTTGTGCAAGATGTTAAGTCAATATTTAGTCTTAGATCCAATGTTTGGGGAAGGTATCAGCACAATGTATCACTGAGTCTATTAGAAACTATTGGGATTTATTGTAACTGTGGTAGAACAAATTCAGAGCTACTTGCTGAGTTTTAGCACATAAACGTGTGGTTATTTTCTGATCTTAGATTGTATATGCAGCAAACAGAAATGCTTCTTCTAAGCTAAATTGACAAAAAAACCAAACTGCTGTCAGTTTGAAAACCTTGTTGCTTCAACAGAAACACCAAAAAAAAAGAAACAGTTTCTCACTGGATGAAAAAATATTGAATACTGGCATTTGATTTGATGAGATTGAACTAGTACAGTAAATGTACATGTACGTTCATCACTAGAAAACAGAGTGTATGAGATTTCCCTTTTCAGTGTTGTGTTGTAATGCTAATCAAATAGCCAAAGAAAAAGATGTGCAACAATATATTTCATGAAAATTAGTGTTTTATTAAAGACTGAGGGTAAATAGCATGACCAGGTAAGAAGATGGTTAAGTGCACGCCTTCTGCTGTTTCTTTTTACAAACATTTATGATGTGTTCATTCATTCTAAGAGAGAAAATAAGTTTGAAGTTCAATTAGAGACTACAAAGAGGTTTGAGGGAGCCACACAGGGGAGAGGAGTGATGTTTTTACCTCTTTTGCTATACATTAGAAGTAAAGACCTTCAATGGCATATTTAGACTGTAAGAGGCTTACTTTTTGCCTTGAAAAGCTTCAGAAGTCTCACCTGAAGTCATTTCATTTTGTAACAATAATAGAAATGTTACTTTTGTAGAATGAATCTCATTTTTTTCCCTGAAATTCTTGTTGGCTCTTGACAATTAAAAACTTATTTCCTCAACACTTTTAAGAACAAAAAATCTGTGAGAAATGCTAACAGTTTCTTGTCTCAGAACTGGAGATAAAAAAGAAAACTTGTAAAAATGAAGAACTGCTCCACAGTACTTCAAAACTCAGAACTCCTTTTATTCCATTACTTGCATGGAAGAGGACTCACAGAGAGGTTCTATATTTCTATAAGTTCCCAGACGTCTTCCAGGAATGGAAACGTAATGGAAAATGGCTGTTTCCTTTTTTCTTGGTTTTTGCTATCTTCAATTCTATTTCTGAGAAGAAATGTAAAACAAATGGTTCCAAAAGACCTAGGTCATAAGTCTGATCTTTTACCGAATGCCTTATTCTACCTACTGTAGTAGTCTCAAGGGACGGGCAGGACTAGTACTGTCTTTGATGTTTGTGAAGCAGTACAAACTTTATACCATGTTGGGCTAAGGGGAATCACCAAGGCAGGGAAAACAAGAATTATTGGCATTATTCTGTGCTGTTAAACCTGACGACAATTTAAGAACCAGAGCACGTAAATGTCAAACAGGGCGTTTCATGCAGAGTCAAGAACTTCAGTTGAAAAGTCAATTGATGTCTCACTGACATTTGGAATTATATCAGACTGAAAGTGATGATAGACTGATTCCTGATTTATGCAATGAAAGTGGGAAGAGAAAATAGTTTTCATGCCTTTTCTTAACCTGGGTAAGACATGAGGTGTTCAGTACTTGTCACATTTCTGCATTTCTGTCAATTCTCCTACCCCCATGCTTTTTTGATCCACTGGGTAATTGCAGTCAAACTTGACAGAGGGGCAGAAGTCTAAAGACAATACACTGAAAATTAGTGATTGATTAGAAGGTAGCACCACTACTTGAGGGGAAGTGGGGTGAAAATCAGCTATTGCATGCTCAGCTTTCACCTTATTTTCTGGCTAACCGCTCAAGGCAAACATAGCACTGTCCTGACCCAGTGTGGAACCTACCTTGGTTGCTGGCACCATCAGAGAAGATTGGAGACTGCAAAGGATTGAAGTATTAGGATAGAAAGAGATATTTAAGGGGAAAAAGGCACAAATATAAAAGCAAATTGGCTTCACTGGCTCTCCTGATTATGGAACAGGTTATTAAACTACATTAGACTAATATAGCAGTTTCCATGTAGTGATACATTCTTAAGCAAACACATAAAGTTTACAGTAAGGAACATAAGTTTAAGTGCTAACCAAAACTAAACAAGGTATCTTCATTTTACCCTTCTTGGATTAAGGGGAAGGAGGAAAGAAGGAGGATAAAGCTGGGATGTTGAGACACCTATGCTAATGTAGCATATTATTAGATGATTGGGATACTTTCTTTTCATAATTAGTTTCAGGGAGAATTCTCAATTTTCTGTACTTCTGACCAGTATGGCTATATTTTAAAGTTTGGCAAGGTGCCTACAGGCCCAAATGCATGTGTGTCTAAGTAGTATAAATGTCAGAAGTTCATATATTAATCAAATCTATGGTGTCCCAGTCAGGTTGAAGGTAGTATGATTGTCCATTTTTATTTCCAAAAGATCTGTCTCTCCACTTCCCTCCCTTCAAAAAATAATTAAAAAAAAAACCCCTACAATATCATCAGGGAACCCAGTATTTAATAACAAGAGGATTTATACTTATGAAACAGTTATAGTTATATGAAAAGGCATATTGCAGATATAATAAACAAAGTTGTTACTCATATCAGAGTCAAAGAAAAGTGTATTTAAACCAAACAACTTAGTACTCTAACCCATGTATTCTTTATTTTAAAGTTTTGTTTTGGTTATCTTGAAGAAAAATATGTCTTATTACATAATGAAAACTGTTCCATGGATCTTATAAAAACTAACAACTTTGTCAATTGACAGAACAACTCGTTGCTAATTCACTTATCATTACTGTTTCATGACAGTAACAGTGCATCCTTAACATAATAAGAAAAGTATTGAACACTTTTCATATTAAAATTATGTCTGTGTGATTGCATTTGAGACAGATCAATAGATGCCACTGATATGACTTATTTCATCTTCATATTCTCTTTGTAGAGGCAATTCGTGGTAAGTTCCTAGTTCATTAAGTTGTTGTTAAAATACCAGAATATATGTGAATTTTGTGTTTATGTGTTATGTGTGTGTTATGGTGATACATTGTATTGTGCAAACAGAAGGTGGTATGAGTTTGGTTCCAGATTTCATTCAGAGAATTCCAGAAAGCGAGGTTATGTCACAAAGGCTCTTCTGCCTTACTGAAGTGCTTTGCATAACTAGGAATATCTTGTTGAGAGCTGGAATCAACATGGGCAACTCCAGAAAAATTTAGTAATGGAAAATAAAATCCTCCTCATGTGTTATTCCTTCTATTTAGAATTATCTCCTCCAATTAACTGCGGGTTTCTTCTTCAAGATAAACATTCTTTGAATTCTTTGAAATTGGACTTATATCTTTCTTTTAAACCATCTATATATAATCAAAATTGTAAATTTAGAGAAAGTAAGAAATTCCAAACAATGAAAACCAGTGAAGTTTTGTGGAATGATGTGAGGTGAATGGGAAAATATAAAACTGTAGAAAACACGTGTTTTACTAGAAGTCTAAAATGAGAACATGGCTGATAGACATCCACAATCCAATAAAGGTAAATAAAAGTGCCAAGCAAATGAGAACAAATCTTGCAAATGAAGATTAGGAAATGGATAACAGCTACAACAGGTATTGTGTATATAAGAGTGATACAGCAACGTTCATATAAAACAGTAGCAAATATGCCTTTGAAGGACCACTTATATTTAAGAAAAAATCTTGGTATAAAGCAGACAGCAGATACAGGTCCTTGAGGAGTCTGTACTGTTTAGAAATTGGTCCTTTGACAGTCAGACAAACAAATATAATCAATTAAATTAAAACTTTGGTAGAAAAGCATGCACGAAATGAGGTGTGAATTTGAAAAAGCACTTAGATGAATGTTCAACTTCAAATCTACTTAAAGTCCCCTGATTTGAATTTCCATGAAAAAAATTAAATTTTCTCCATTTCAAAATCATAAACCCTTCAATCAGAAATCACCTTCTGTGGAATGGTTGTTCAGATACATTACATGCAAGCATAATAATTTTCTGTGAATATTCAGAATGCTTTAAACATCCTTTTTCAGTCTTCAGCATACAAAAGAACCTATGCAAAAAAATATTCATAGAAGGTAAGGAAAGTACTTTGAATGTTGACTAATAGCTATAATTGCTGATCTTGTTATTCAGAGAAAGAAAATGTAGAGAATGAAGTTATGTTATGGTTGGATATAAACAGTGAAAGAGAATACACCAAAATATTTCCTAACTTATTATCAGTGGAACACAATCAGGCAGAAAATACATAAAATTATAAAAGATAGTGAAGGAGATTTAAATAATATTGTAAATATCTTTGCAACAATACTGTGGCTATGTCTTTGAGTGGTAAACTTCAGAGTTTGAACTCTCCTAGGTTTCACTGTGTTCAGAAATACTTCTTCATTTAAATCTTCATTTAGATACATCTTTTTTTTCTCTAAATAATAAGCAGCTACGTTTGCAGTGTAGTTTAGGGGAATCAGCAAGCAGGACCAATCTTCAGGGCCCTGCCACGCCCCCGTTTAAGAACCAATAAAGGTAGTGGATGTTCTTGTGCTCTGAGCGCTTAGAGGTACAGGTTGCAATACCAAAAGGGAAGTCATACTCACATTGGCTGGGTGGGGTCTTTGTCTGTGTTAACATAAAAAGAGATGGGTTAGCTTAAACCAAACCTGAAACTGGATGATTTTGCCCTGAAGTGGGTTAGGATGGAGAAATGGAGGCAGCTTCTTGTCTAGTTCCAGCTGGAAATACAAAATGTCTGCTACTATTACTATATGTAAGTTCACTGGTCTCTGGCAGGAAAGCAATGAGTTTCAGAACTGTCCTCCAGAGGGTGACAAGATTTGTGTTAGCTTTATTCTCTCCCATTTTTTATACTTCCGCGTTCCAACCACTGGCAAGTCCACAGTGAAAATTATTAAATCAAATGAAAATAAGCTACATGGGAATCTTACCTCTAAATAAGTGTCTGTTTTCATTTGGTTTTAGTAAGGGAGGACTAATTTTTCCCTTAGAAGAATTTTCATACTGCTATTGCAGTATGAAATAAAGCCCACAGAGAACTGAGATCAAAAAGTGAATGAACTAAATGTAGATTTCATGAAATTAAATAACTTTTTTGTAATTAATGATTACAATTTCTAGGTTTGACTTAAAGTACACTAAGTATCAGTCAGAGCTAGGAAACTGTATTTTACTTTGAACTTACAATTTTGCTGTTTGAAGATGGGTTGGGGAAGAAAACTTTAGAGATGAACAATGGACCGTGTTGATGGCTAATATAAATCAGCTCATCTGAAGCCTGTGGAAAATGCTGATTTAAACAAAATTTAGTGTATTTGCCACAATATTTCTAAACTGCAGTTTCTATGTAGACTCAGATGGAAATGTATTTATTTGAGGTAGTAAACAATTTAAAACTTACTTATTTTCCTGGGTTGTTCTTCCTCTCTTGTTTGTGCTTTTCTGTTTTTTCTTTAATATGTCTTCTTGTCACTCAGTAATGGGAACCATCACAACTTACATTGAGTTATTGTTCATTGTTAATATGTCAACTCTATCTGTTCTTTGATATGCTATGTCTAGTCAGTTCCCAGCTGATATATTTCCTCTGTGATATGAAGATATTTCTTTGTTAAGATCTGTGGTCAAAGGGCTGAGTACAGTCCCAGCTCTGCAAAGAAGATGACTCAGTTGCAAAATTTTATACCACTAAGTCCAGTGCACCTAGTTGAACTTCCTGCCTTATTTTTGTAGACAAACCCCAGAAGATCTCCAGAAGGTTGTAAACTCCTAGTGGTTATATCTCGATAGGTCCTTAATCCTAATGAATGGCTCAGTCTCAATATACAGGACTGCCAAGCAGACAGATTATGTTACCACAACTTATTCTAACCAGGAAGGTTAAACAAATGACATTTTATGACAAGGACTCTGTTTATTTTGACCATATCAAAAAGTGTCATATTAACTTCAGTCTTCTCATCCAGGGAATGGGGGTTACTGTGTTTTCCTCTATCATAGAGTCAGCTGTGACAGAAGAAGATACAGCAGGAGTAGTCTGGAGACAGAAGGGAGAAACAATTTAGCAATATATATGTGCAAAATAATAGTTATCTGTTTACACACAGGTGCACACACACACAAGCACACACAAGCACACAAACTGATAGTGTATCCTTATTTGGAGTATTTGGTCAATATGGAACAGAATGGTTGTTTTTCCAAAGCTACTTTGACACTCAAAAGACGAATTTTACAAGCAATGAAAAAGATATATCACCAGACAAGTGGAAATGTTATACACATTTTATGAAATGGAGATAGACATGGACATATGAATTTCCTGACTCAATGTGATATACATGGACCTACAGGAATACAACTGACGTTTTCAGTAGGTTCAATCCTGGTAAGGCCCCAAGGACTATTAAATAATGAATAAAATATCACCAACAATGATGAGTTATTCATGAAACTGTTTCCTGCCACAAACTCAAAGAGTCTTTTCTTCTGAAAAGATATCAGATATTGGAAGCTGATAATTTTTCATATTTTTAGCACTTCTAGCCTGTATGCAGCTAAAAACTCCATTAGAGATTTATCTCTGCTGTAGTAATATTTATTTCTTAAGAGATCATGATAGAAGGAAAATGCGTTTTTCCTTTTGCAAAGGTTATTTAAAATAATGCTTCAATAACAATAGGAAATAAATCAATTCTCTCTGTTTCTTGCATTTAGGATTACTGTTCACTCACATTTGGCTTTTCACAATAAATTACATAGATTTCTCAATCCATTAGCTAATAGCTGCTGAAACATAATGCTCAAACAAGAAGGTTCCAGGAGGAAATCTCGCCTGTTATATAATCAGCCAACTTAACAAACTAAAAATTTTGGAACTCAGACTTCACATTGAGGCAGTAAAAATCTGAGTATGTTTAGGAAGAATATGCTCTGTGGCTACCAATTTTGGGACTTTGTGAGTCTGTTTGATTTTTAAAAGGAACTGCGGTTCACTGTTTCTATTACTGCTGTTAATAATAATAATTTGAATTTTAAGAAGCAATTGGAGGCATACATTTACAGAATATGAGACTGGTATGAACCCATATTCTTCCACAGAGACCTAATGATTTAAATTTAGTTTTATTATGGGAGTAAATTTTAACTTTAGAGATATTTTGAGGATTGGCCCCATTGCCATCTGATGATAAGAAGATCAGAGTTGCAACCCAGATGCAAGAATCAGTAAGAAGTTTCAACAGCTCTTCTTATGTTAGATCATATATTATTTCTCAGATTTCTCTGACTTTTTCACTTGTCTAGTGAGTCTATAGTGGGAAATGGTAAGAGGTAGAGCGAAGGGAATTATCTGCCATTGCATCTCCTGTGCCGCTGGCTACAGCTCTGATCTGCCTGTATTCACACATTATTAATGATTTCTATCGGAATCTATTCCTGTAGCATCTAAAATGGGCTAGATATTATATGAACATACAAGAAGGGCACTGTTCCCACCCTGATTATTTAAAAAAAAAAATAAATCAGATGATTCATGATAAAATCATCACTAAATGTCAACTCCAGTGAGCAAGTAACAGTTTGGGTCACATACACAGAAATTTTTAAATGTGTCTTTGGATATTTTTCTGGGCAATTTCCTCCTGTAATGTAGAAATGCTGGTGAAGTTAATATTTGTGAAGCTATCAAAGGAAATTGAAAAGGTCACTTCAATTTTTCTTATAGAAATTGCTCTGGTTTTGTAGAGTAAATGTGTGTTCCCTGAGGCAGTGTGGAATGAGTAGTTAAGAATAAAATATACATTTTTTTCATTAAAGTGGAAAAATCATTCATAAGCAATTATAAAAGACATTATGAATCTCTGAATTCACAGTAGCCCCTTCTTTATTATAGTCTAAAAAAAGGAAAAAAAAAGACAAATCCACAAAAACATGCCTTTTGAAATTTTTCTTTTTTTCTTTTACCAGTAGGTACTCATTTTTCTCCCTGTTTTTTAAGGACTCTTGTTTTTATGTTCATATTGAGCAATTAAGATCTCATATCAATGACTTAAACCCATTAATGCTAGAATTTGCATTTACAACCAATTTTAAGCAAAAATTCTCTGTACTAAGTTACACGATAAACATAGTTCCATTTTTCCTTTCACATCTTTTTCTAAGTAATATCCCAAAATCTAATTCTTAGTCTTTGTTTGAATAGAGTTTGCCATTCTAAGAGGCTATATTTGTATCTGGCAGCTCCATCAGCAGCTGGAAAGCTGAACCAACTTGAAAATTGTATGAAATATTCTACTGTCTTAATTTCATTCCTTTTAGCCACCTTTGAAAACTAACTATCAGGTGTTTGAAATTTAAAAAATAAAAATAAAAATAATATGTATATACACAGCTTATGTACAAGGTTGCCCAGTGTAAACAAAGGAGTGCTTACTTGATATGATAGACATGAAATGAGACAAATAGTACTCAATTAACACATTTTTTTTTAATTTTTTTTTAATGATCTATTTGGAGGTTATGTTTATATTGCCTTCAGGATGCACTTAGATTCGAATTCAGTCTCTCAGAGGTGGTTGTTTGCTGCCTTTTTCTTTGCATTTCAGGGCAGTAAATCAAGCAGGTCTGCAACTTGTGTGCCATGATTCCTGTTGTATAGTAATGCAGTGTTCACTTGGCTGGCTAAGAAAAAGGCAGTGAGGTTTGAAGCCACAGGTTTTTCTAGGAGTCTAGATATCAGTAAGTAAGAACAGTCAGGAAGGATATATATATCTGACCATATCACCTGAGAGCAAGAAGGCCTACCCATGAAATTTATACGGCTGTAAATATTTCAGTTTCATTTGATATATGCCCTTTTCATAGCTCAGTTTTACCCTCTTTCTTTAATCAGTCCTTTTTTCTCTACCAAAGGCTCCTGACTGCAAAATGGTAGCTGAAATCTGAGGATAAGCGTACTCTTGCCAGAAAAGGGCCTCTACTGCCTCTTGAAATACAGTTCTGCTCTCATGATGGCACTCACGGAAGGTCACTCTTCCCTGGCTTTTCATTCCCCTCACACCCTCTCTCTGCATGGGAACCTCATCCTGAGATGTTCCTTTCAGACCGGTGAAACTGCAATAGACCAAAGACAACTTAGATGGACAAAAATTGCGTAGAACTCTTAAAAGGCATATGTATTTCTCCAGGAGGTTCAATAAATAACATCAGATTAATCTACAGTGACTTAAAAAACACCACAGAAAATTTGAAACCACAGTAAAGGAAAATAAGGTCAAGAAGATAGAGTAGCAAACCTACCGCTACTGTAGTCTCATTACAGCAAAAATAACTTGGCCTATAATTTTAATATTCTCACTAAATTGAGTCCCCATGGAAAAGGTTTTACCATTTGTCTTTTGGTGCTTTTATCTTTAACTGAGTAGGTAAGCACGGGAAATACACTACAACACATTGTAATGTATCATTGTTGTGCTGGGTTTGTCTGGGATGGAGTTAATTTTCTTCATAATTAAGCAGCCTGCATAGCACTGTGTTTCAGACTGGTGATCAAAACAGTTATGTTAGCACACAAATATTTTATTCATTCCTCAGTGGGCCCATGACACATCAGGACGTCTAGGGAGGGATGCAATATTATGATAAAGGAATGGACAAAACCAATTGAGACCATTGCTCAGGTGACCTTGTGAATGTAAAATGTGCCATAATCAAAAAAGCCAAGCAAGTGAAGTTTGGTTTTCTGGCACAGAGGATGATAGGTGAGATACTAATATGGGGAGGCCTGGCAGATTGATTATATCACGCTGCCACAAACATGCCAAGGCAAATGCCTCTTGCTTACAGCAATGGAAGCGGTTACCAGATGGCCAGAAACATACCTTATCACTCACACCACTGACACATTCTGAGCCTTGACAAACAAGCCTCATGGCTATAAAGCACTCCAGAAAAAATCAAATCAGACTATGGACTCATAGACACCTGGGCCTATCACGTCTTTAATTGAATGATTAAAAACTATACTTAGAGTGATGGGTGCTGGCACCTTCAAGCATTGGGATACAAATCCAACAGAAGCCACTTGGCTGACTAACACTAGAGGATCTGCTAATCATCCTGGTCCTGCCCAAACAAAACTTCTATGTACTGTGGAAGAACATGAAGTCCCTATAGTGTGCATAAACAATTCTCTGAGAAAGCATGGGTTACTCCTTCCTCCTGTCCTGAATGACCATCACAACAGATGGAAACAAACTCATGGACTAAGTTAACCAAATGGACATTTGAATGGGTGTTTGAATAGGCACGGTCCATAGACGTGAAGGAAATGCTATCTGCGTGTATGTCAAAGGGCAGGGAAGGTGAGGGGGGGTGGCTGATGAAATTATATTGAACAATGTAGTACCTGAATATGATGCAAATGGTATGGAACAATGTAGAGATTGTTCTAGCATGGAGTTAATTTTCTTCATAGTAGCCCATGTGGTGCTGTGGTTTTTGTGACAGAAACAGTGTTGATAACTCACTGATATTTTAGCTGTTGCTAAACAGTGCTTGCAAAGCATCAAGACCTTCTCTGTTTCTCCCTATGACCCCCCACAGTGATTAGTCTGGGGGTGGGCAAGAGGCTGGAAAGGTTCACAGCCAAGACAGTTGACCTGAATTAACTAGAGATACATTCCATGTCATATAATGTCATGCTCAGCAAGAAAGGACTGGAGAAGGGTGGAAGTTTTTCCAAAGTTGCTTTTGCTTGAGAACTGGCTGGGCATCAATCTTTTGGTGGTGAACGATTGTTTTTGCATCATTTGAAAGTTTTCTTCTTTTTTTCCTTCACTTACTGAAATGTCTTTATCTTGACAAACGTTTCCCTTGACAAACTCTTGCCCTTCTGATTCCCTCCCATATCCCATGGGGGGTGGAGTGAGTGAGTGAGCAGCTGTGTGTGTCTTTAAGTAGCTTGCTGTTGAAGGCACAATCTGAGTGGGAGACCTGGGCTGTAATTCCTTATTTATTCATTTTAGAAAAGGATTTAAATTGAAAACTTATATTCAATGGAGAAATTTTATATACTGTGTGTAGTCATCAATACATTGTATAAGTGTCTTCCTCATTACAGCTTTTAGGTGTTCATTGGAAAAGATATTGAATATTGGGTTCCTTGACATAAGGAGTGGAATTATCAACAATGCGATTTTTTAATTGTTCTTCTTCTCTCTAGTCCAACAAAAAACTAAGGTTGTTATACAAAGTAAAAGTTTTGGGAAAATAACCAGCTTGTTGATAAAGTTATAACAAATTAGGCTCAAATGTTTGCTAGGAGAGAAGAAGTAAAATTTGTGCTCTGCGCACGCTTTTTGTTAGGACTGCAGAGTTAACATATAGGGAGTTAGACGGCAGTAGTGGTGGTGGATATATCCTCCTTTTCCTTATGTAATGCCTTTTATTTTACACACAGAGAAATAATTCAGATTCAGCTTTAAAAAATGTTTTAATTGCCAAAATGAAAAAAAGAAAAAAAAAGAAAAAAATTATAATGGTTGGGCACTAAGCCAAAATGTCCATTATTTATAAAGGTTTATCTGAGAGGAAATGACTCAAAAGCAGAACTCTGTAATGAAGATGTTGTCTCTAATGGATGAAATAATACTGCAATTACAGTAAAAGAATAATTCATAGTTTGAAAACTTACGATGACACAGACAATTGTTAAATGATGCAATTATTAAAATAAGTCATTGTGTCCCTCTGTAAAGACCAGTTCACACACACACATATATATATTTGTATATAGATACAAAATTATAATTTAAAAGTTTGCAGGAAGGTATTTTGGAACTGTAGTACCATGGATCATTTAAACAAACTTTTCTACCTAATACAGGTATGGACCTACCTGTTGGTGCTAATAGGTTGGCTAAATTAAAGTCAATAGTCAACATGTGAGTAGCTGGCCCATGCTCTTTACACTAAAGCTAATAGACAGCACCTGTGCATCTAAGAGACAGTGTTCAGGCTAATTGACAACTAGCTTAAATAAATAGATTATGTCCATTTGTGGTATGCTGTGAGGAAACTGGAGGAAAGTTTGCAGTTTATTTCCAGCACTGAAGTGTCTGTGGTTTTTTTATCTTAAGATAAAATGGTCAGATTTTTAAGAGTGACTTCTGTAAAAGTTCTTTCAGGTTATGACAGCCCTTTTCTACAGTTGTAAAGTGGATAAAAAATACTCTACAAAATAGTAGCTGGCAATTCTTTTCTGGGAATCAGCAGTTCCCATTTGAATTCAAAGAAAATATAAGCACATGCAAGAGCAAAGTTCTTTCCTTTCAGATTTGAAGCTGGAAAATAACAGAAAGAAGCGATTACATCTCAAAGCCACTTCTCTTTTGGGTTTTGTACATAACACATATAAAATTTGATTTTTAAAAAGAAACAGTGCAGAGAATCTATTTTAGTATGCTAAATATGAAAAACCTGGGAAGTAAAAATATTCAATTTTGTTGTGAAGAAGGTGCACAGTTTGGTCTCACTGACATACTGCTATTATGATCTCCCTCATAATTTAATATTTGTCTTATGTTTTAACTATAAGAGTGCCAGTTCTTGTACTACGCACACAGCAAGGAGACCAGGTCTCTGAAAAGTGAGTAGGAGAGTCCTAATAACAGTCTAGAAGCAGTGGCCTGGAGAACTGCAACAACGATTATGTACAAAGAGAGGAAAGAACCTAAACTATTGCACTTAGCAGCTTTAGAGGGACCTTAATGGAAAATAAGATGCTCAAGCCAATAACAGCCAGACGCCTGACTGTTTGCAAATTCCAGAGCTATGGAGGGAGGACTATTCCTACATCTGGAATAGACATGATAGAAAAGAAAGAAATGCCATCTTGAATACAACACTATTTGAAATAATACTCTCCAAATTTCAAATCTAATATCTTTCAAGGAAAAGGGTATCATAAAAAACAGAGGTTGTGGTAGGAAAACTGGAATGCAAAATTTATCTGGAAAAGCCAGTTTTGAATTTGAATAGACATGAACCTGTCAGAGAAGCTAGCAGTGGCGAAACACCTGAACTCTCTCTCTTCCTTTCCACTGGCTGTTGCAGAGATCAGTGGACAGGCAAAAGACCGAAGCACTCATTTGGATTTATTCCCTTTTCCCATCTCCAGCTAGCCCAGCTGCAGATTATTAGTGTTCCTAGTAGCAGGAGAAGGTGCAGCGAGGAATGGCCTTTCCTTCTATTATTAACTTTTTTTTTGAGGAGCGCATATCCAGAACACCGAGGGAAAAGTATTTCATTCCCAGTTTATGGGAGATCTCCACTATCTGTGAACCTCTGATGCTTTTGGAAGGTGATATAGATAAAGAGCATCTCTGAGATATTGAAGGTGAACATTTTCAGTGCAACAGCAGAATGTCAGAAATGCTGCAGTGATCGAACCCACCATCTGGTCTCTAGTAATAACAAGGTGAAATAGGAAGACTAGCAAGCACCATTTCCCTTCCTCAAACAGTCTCCCATTTTTGCATTAGGGTTCGATATTTTATTTCTTGCATTGTCCTGAAAGTCAAACATTTTCACTCACAGTGTATGGAAGTTAGGTTAAGAAGTGGCTTGTATGTTTTTAGACCAAGGAAATTCAGAGATAAGACAGAATATCCTAGCCACGGCCTAAATAATCAATACTATCTTTAAGTGTAGGTTTCAATCAGAGTTTTGGTCTTATTTCATCATGGATTAATACAGTCAATGAGACTCTATAGGCTTTTGAACTTGAAAAATAAAAAGCTCTGATTAACTAGCTCTTCCAAAACCAAAACAAAACAGAGAATATGCTGTAGCCAGTCAGGACCATGTATCTCTCTAATTATTTAATTGTGAGGAAAAATGAGAGGGAGGCTGTTTGGGTTTTCTTTCTGTTCTGCCTTTAGTAGAATGTCATTTTTTCACCCAAGAGCCTTTAAAAGAGCTTAAGCTTTAAATCATCATTTTTCTCTGACAAAAAGACTTTGTGCCTTTCTCACTGACCTCTGTATTCACTATACAATACATTTATACTTGCTTAGGAGCTTTGATTCAGGTCGAACAAAGTAAAGGGGCATCTTACTCTTAATTGACTTAGGTGTGATATTTTCAGCCCATTCATCTAGAAAAAAGTGTAGAAAAAGGCATTGTTTAGAATGACAGATTATATTATAACCACTTACTTAAGTATGGCTCACTTATATAGCTGTGTTCTCTTTTCTCGTCCCTTAACTTTGCACATCTTTTTCACTTTGCGTTTTCTTCCCCTCATTCTCCTCCTTTTTCTTTTTCTTTTTTTTTGACAGTAACTCTTTTGTTAGCATGGTGTTTCTTCAATTTATGTGTAATTTATTTTAATGTGCTGAAAACACATATAACAATTCTTGTGCAATACAATACTATATGGATTACTCAAAAGTAGACTACTGGTAGACAGCTTATCAGATAGTTTCTCAGTATCTAGTGTTACAGGAGTACTGCACAACACAAGAAAAACATGTGGCAATATTCTGTTTTCTTTCTGGTGTACATTTAAGGAATCATCATCAAAGTCACTGGAGTTATTTCACATTTATTCAGGTCTGTGTGAAAACTAAATGTGCCAATACTTTAATTTAATTAAGGTTTTGCATGTAAAATCAAAATGGACTACATTTCCTTCCTGTTGTATTTCAGTCTACTCGGTGACAATACACGGGCAATAAATCTGGCGTAGTGCGTGTGGAATACAGAAGGCTCAAATGACAACCAGGCAAAACCAGATGTAACTCTATTGATCTTCTGCAAAATTGGAGCCTGGATTTGGAATGTAGCTTATGCACAAAAGGAGGATCACATGGATTTTTGAATAATACAACTCCATTTAGTCTCATTCTTCACTTACTAGTTACATTTACGGTGATGTATCCCAACTGAATCCTGAAGAGTTACACTAATCCAAGCTAGTAGGGAATTTGTGCCAGTGATTTTAACAGCACCCTTACTCACGTAAGCAAGAGAATTAGCTTCACAAGTCTTTCCAGAGGTTTATTGAAAACAATCAAAGTAATATTTTAAAGTAGTTCTTCATTTAAAGAGAATAATTGTAGGAATCTGCATTCACATTTTGGGGAATAACATTTTCAAAAATGGTCACTGGCTCATAGTCTATTAAGTTCCTTCTGATATGCGTGTATTCAGAATAATTGTTTTCTGTGCTGGAGTTCAGCTTTTAAAGGTACTATTCTTTGTAGCTGATACTAAAGTCAAGTTTTAAAAGCACTGTGAATTCCCAGATCTGACAGTCATACAGGCAAAGATATCAACAGAGTGGCTCTAGGGTAGGTTCTGATTTGACATTTCTGATTTTCCTTCCTGACTTTGGAGATACCAGTCTATCCACCACTTTAACTCACATAAGAAAGCTGGTCTCTTTACAATGTATGTGCTTGCTGTGTCATTTTTGCCATAACAGTTCACAAAATGGTATTCAGGTTATTGATGAATATGTTGTTAATCATCTGCCTGGAGCATTTATTTACCACAGCCTTAAACATCATAGGGATTTAAGGATATGTTCAGTCGTCAGTTACACTAATCTAAACCCAGAATCATTCTGGTGAAGTTTGTGAAATTAATCCAAAGGTATGTATGTGACAGACAAATATTTTCTATCTCATCTATTCTGTTAAACACTGTCCCTACCAGGTTGGAATTTTGCAGGTTAGTTCTGCAAAACTAAATTTCAATAGTATATAAGAATATTCAGCACTAAGATTGCGTAGCTTAATCACCTTCTGACAGTCAGGAATTCTTCCAAAACTTAGCAGTGTACTGTGATCTCAGGCTGGCACAAGGGTCTGCCTGTTCAGGGTATTTATGGTCTTTATTACCTAGAGAATCTCTGAACTGCTCCTAACTTACACCTACTCTGAATCAATTCCTTTTTCCTCTCCAAGATCACAATTTTTCAAAACCCATACCGACCACTGCTATATGAACAGAAGAAGGATATTGCAGGATAGTTTTAAGGTACAAAATGAAAATCAGCGCTGGTACACAAGGCACAATATAGCCCTAGCCACCCTCTACTTCACTTTTTTCCCTTGCTGCTGCGCTGTTGACAGTGGGAGAAGTTACTTTGGTTATGTGATAGGCAATAGCTCTCTAAAAGGAATAATAATTTCAAAACTCACTTCCTCTCTTTCTTGGGGAAAAAGGTGATTTATAGAGGGATTTCAAAAACCACCTTTGGGCAGGAATTTAGGACTGGATAAGATGGACATAGATTAAGCTAATTTTGCTTTTTATTACCTTCTTGCTGATTAGTGTTATGGTGGATGATAAAGGTGGCACCTTTATCACATGCTTATTGTAACTGGGTGAAAGGAGATGAAGTCTCCAAGTACTTTCATGAGTAAGTAAAATTGTGTTTATCCAAGCTATTTTAAAAATATCAGTCTATGAAAAAATATTAAGTAATTCCAACAGAAGATGCTACCGTTGAAGGTTACAGAATGAAATGTGAACAAGCCTATAAATTTTTTTTTTGTCACACAGAATATTTAAATTATAACAAACTGTTTGGCACTGAATAAGAAAAGCTTAGAGGGGTTAAATTTAAGTCCAGCTCAAAAAACTGCTGTGGTTAAAACATTTCTGAAGACCAAAAGATGATGATTGGTATATATCTGCAGATTGAGTTCCTAGTGTTCTTTTCATAAGCATGTCATCTTCTCCATTGAATTGATAACATAGAATATTTTATTTTTAAATGGTTACCTGAGGTAGTAAAAATATAAGCCTAGAGGCTCCTAGAACAGTGAGGTGCTATTTTTCAATTACAGGGTAGAACTTAAATAACCCACATAGTAATGTTGAAGTTCAGCAGCCATAGGCTATCAACTGTGCCTTTTTAATACAAAATATTTAACATAATGTTAAACATACAGTGCAGGACTGCATATTTGCCTGGAAAGAGAATCAATGCTGCCCAGTATCTATGCTACATGCTGTAATTGTAAAATGCAGTACAGTCTTCTGTAATGAGAAAGCACTGGCAAAATTGCCAAACAAAGATGAAAATAAAATAGAATTTTCTTCCAGTTCTATATCAGTTAAGACCTTCTGGGCTCAAAATCACCCTTATATTATAAGTCTTCATGAAAATGTATTAGAATATCACTCAGAGTAAAAAATCAGTGTAACAGAAATTCCAAACTTATTTACTTCAGTATGAATTTTGCTATTATCTTTTGCTGATGGAGAACTTCACTATCTAAGTAAAATGCAGGTTTTGTATATAAAATTCCCATTAACTTCCATAGTGAAATATGAAAAATATAGCTATCCAAGTATAGGTGCATTTTTTTTTTGAGCTAGAATGTGGTGAAGATGTAGCTGTTGTTAGTAAAACTGCTTTAAAACACCATCCAGTGGATAAGGGGAAAATATTCTGATCATAAATATTTCACTTTCCACAAAAATTTTATTCAGAAACACAAAAACCAAAAAGAAGCCTGAAATAAGAAAAAAAAATCTTTTTCATCTGTTCTATGATAAAATCTAAAGTGTGACTATGTGTCCATATGCTTCTGTGATGTGCATGCCTAAGAGCATATAGAGATTTTCTTTAAAAAGTGTCTTCTGTGCATAATCTATATATCTCTACATGTATGTTTGGTGTATTTCAACAGAAGAAGCCTTGCAAAGAAGATCCCTTAAAAGGATTGCATAAAAGCAATGAAAAAAAAAAAAGTGTTTTTCAGAGAGGAAGAAAAAATGAGAAAAAGCATAGGCCAGGGCATGAAAGATTACATTTTGCCACTCTTGAATTAAATGCCAGTATTGGAGCGCACCATACAAGACATTTTTCTAAAAAGTCACGCTGCTGGCTAGCAGGCTAATCACCTTTTTAAATAGGAAATACATACAAAATAAACATCCTCAATTTTGTAGTTCATAGTAACTCATATAATGATAGTGATAAAATTAATAATAAGGGACCGTGACCAATAAAATATGTAACTCTCATGCAGAATACTTAATACGAAGTCTGTAACATCTCATGTCAAATTCTGTATACTTCTCTTATTAGATTGCTACATCTTAGCAATCCAATAAGATAACAGACATATTTATCTGCAGTTACCTTGACGAGTACTAACTGCCATAAATGTTATATGAGTACTCATCAATGATTAAATGAATATCACAGTGTCTTGGCATCCATTTTTATTAAGGCTGGAGCCCTAGATGATATTTAAATGATTTGTCTACTTCCTAATGCAAGTAGCAGAACTTAATCTATGCTCATTGGTATTTGCTTTTGGGATGCTGAAAATATAGCAGAATATTATATTCTCTTTTAATTATGTTCACTGAAATTGTAGCATTTTAAGGGGGAAAAAATTCAGAAGCCTAGTTTGCACTGGGATAAGAACATGGGTTGCAAGGGAGAAATCACAAACCCCACATGTGGTGACAGGTAGGAGAAGCCAACCCAGCCATCTCCCCAACAGTGTGGACAGCTGGAGTTCGTGGGGCAAGCCCATGCTGACTGGTTTTCAGTATTCAGGAGAGGATAGACACTTGATGGTGCAGTTAGGTGAAGAGGAAAGCTTGGTGCAGTGTTGCAGATCTCAGATAGAGTTGTTGGAAAATTGCTTTGGCTGCATCAGAGAATGATGGTCTTGGCTGCAAAGGCTTGTGATCCTGGGAATGTCCTGGCAAGCCATGGGGCATTCAGTTGCACCCCATGTGGTGCTATTTTCTATAGTTAATCTTTGTGCATCTTTCTCTTCTCCCATGCAAAAGCACACAAAAAATTCAGATGCCATGCTGACCAACATCTTTTCAGTCTTTTGAGAAAAAGATGTGCTTTTAAAGCTTATATTTTTTTTTTCCCTTCTTCTTTTAACTCTTAGTCTTAGTTAGGACCCTTGATTTATGATCCCGTGGGTTTATAGGCAGGGCTCAGCATGTCTTCATTTGTATTTTGCACCTGGTTTGTCTTGGAACAAAATTGGGGGGGCGGGGAGGAGAAGAGAAAAATACACCTAGATTTCTAGTATCCCAGTATTGAAAGGTGTTTATCCTATTTGGAATTTTTTTTTTCCTTTGTGTTGAAAGACAAGAAAAATGTATTTGTTTTTGTATGCAGCTTCTTACCACCATTATTATTGTTGTCTTAAAATCTGTCTATTTTTGTAGCCATGTACCATTACTTGCTATAAGTGTTTTGCACAGCTATGTTTTTCTTAGGGAATGGTGGCAGCATCGTGGCAATTTGCTATAGTAATTGCTGAAAACAGCCCATCCACCAATGTGCTCAAATAACCCCTGTTAAAGTATTTTCTTGATCCTTTCCTGTGTTCATTCCCCTGGGAATTCCTATAGCTATGGCTATGCTGAAGGCAAGAATCTGCTGCCTGTAGTGAAGAGGTGGCTGTTATTTTCTGAGCTGTTGTCTTTCCCATAAGAGACCAACTCACCAACGCCATGGTTTGTTAGTCACTTATAATATCTAACTCTTCCAAACCAGACCCAGACAAATACAAAATAGGCATTCCCTGCAAGCTGAGTTCAGCTTTTGAAGAGTAAACAAACATTTCATTAAAATGGCCTCACTAAAGACGGGCAGAGAGATCTGAACTGAGCTGTCACCTTGTATTAGTCACACCCATAAATTCTGCCATGTTACAGTGCTCACTTGCGGTATCCCAGAGAGCTGGGAAGAGGCAATTCTTCAGGTTTCATTGTTTTGGAGTTGGGGGGAGGTTATGATCTCCCTTGCAATGTCCGGTATGTGTTTGCATCAGTACTGCTACGTTTGCCTTGTGTACATGTACTCAAATACTGTCCCTGACAGCAATAATTTCTATTAGGCCAATGCAAACAAATATTTTTTTAAGAAGTCCACCTTTTCTGTATTGGCTCCTCTCCTTTCAGATCAGAGACATAGCATTTCTGATGTTGATGGTTTCCTGGTCTTTTGGATTCTTTTTCCCCCAGTAGCAGTGAGTTCAGTCCTCACATTCACTCTGACAGCCTGACAACTGATATCACCAGGCCACAGCTAGGAGTGGTTTATTACTTTTAGTAGGATTTATTTAACTCAGCCTCACAGCCTAAGGGGGTGGGGGAAGAGATTTAACCCAAAATTAAATTCTTGTAGGAGTCCTTTTAATATAAGAAACATGGACAGGAGGAATATGGAGAGAAAAGCAATGGTTGGAAAAGCATGTAATGTGAATGTGATTATTAAACGCAATGGGCGATGAAAGTGGGCTTGGTAAAACATGTATAAAGCAAAAAATAGAGGAAAAAGGATAGCAACGGACTTTGTAACATATATGATAAAGTATGAATAAAACCTCTGTGTCTTAGATTTTAATGGAGTACTGGCTGGGTGTTTTCTTTCAAAGTATAGCTTTAAAAAGGAAGTTTAAACCAAAGCCTAGATGAATAATTCTTGAAACTTGTCTTTCCAACAAAAAATCAAATAAAACCAGCTTTTTATTAAATAAATATTACTTTGCTTTTCACACTCAAACACTGTATTATTTTCCAAATGAATAAGGAGAAAAAAAAACTAGTGATGTTTTAAAAAACAGCCATAAAAGTAAGG
Source organism: Limosa lapponica baueri (assembly GCA_002844005.1). Lineage (NCBI taxonomy): Eukaryota > Metazoa > Chordata > Aves > Charadriiformes > Scolopacidae > Limosa > Limosa lapponica. Next base: position 104,012 of record KZ506387.1, read on the forward strand.
AAGGATTAAATTTAGTAAACAATGAAACTATGAGAGCTGTATTCCAAGTATTCCAAATTCAGATACAGTTCCTAGCCCAGTCCTACTGTCTGATCAGGAAATTTTTCTCTCTAACATGGGCCATCAGAAAGCAATCATTTCCTCTTCTTGTCCCAAACAAGGGATTTCTTTGGCTGTGGGTTTCATTGCTAATGGTGAAATGAATTTATTCATGAAAACCAAACACGGGAAGCAGATGGGATGGAAATAGGTGAACATAACTGGAAAATGTGCTAATCTCTACCTTTTACACAATTAGCACTGGAGGACTTTTGTACCTGTTTCCCTACAAGGATTTTTTTGAATCAGTGAAGCTTTCATCTCACTACACCACGGACTGCCAACTTTCTCTGATGCTTCAGTTGTTTCTCGGGCACATGGACCATCCAGTGTGTGATACTTAATAAAAATGCAGAGCAGCTTCCAGGCCCACAAGGAAGTAGAATGTTCTTCCCCTTCAGAGCTGGGGAATGCTCTGCATCCACAGTGAAACCTTTCATGTTTGTGAAGTTTTATTTTTTATTAATAAGTAACATGCTGAACAAAACTTTAACCATCACCTAACTGGGATATGGAGCATCTCCTTGAAAGTCAACTTAGTGACAAGCAATAACCTCAAATAATAATGGTAGTAAGACAAAATTACTCCTATGCCTGTCCTCCACGGATGCTGTAAAAAGGAAAATGGGACTACCAAAATGTATTCCTTTGATAGTCCATGATTTCCAGGTTAATATCTGCAGTGAGCTTTTCCTAAATCAGAATACAGTAAGTGGGGGCCATGTAATCACATATGAATGATGGCATTTTGTGACACACGTGCTTCGTTCAGCGCTATTAATGCTCTTTTCCCCATTCCTTTGCTCACTTTCGGCTCTCAGTAAATCTGCAGTTGGCTACAAGGGAATGGAGATTTGGGATGGGACCTGTTTTTATGCACATATCGTGCTTGCAAAGTAGAAAGACATCAGGAGAAATGCTTTAATCTCCTGCTCATCCACCTGTAACTTTCTGACCATGTGTTAGAAGACCATTCATTATTGAATAAATAATCACCTGAAAAAGCAAACTAATCAGATGTTTTAAAGCCAGTGCCAGTATTTCTGCAAGGAGCTGTGAACATAGACTAATATCTATTAAAAAACAACTGCAACAGAAAGGAGATCTGGTTGGCGGCCAGTCACGAGTGGTGTCCCACAGGGCTCGGTACTGGGGCCGGTTCTCTTTAACATCTGTATAAACGATCTGGAGGAGGGGATTGAGTGCACTCTCAGTAAGTTCGCAGACGACACCATGTTGGGTGGGAGTGTCGACCTGCTGGAGGGTAGAAAGGCTTTGCAGAAGGATCTGGACAGGCTGGATCGATGGGCTGAGACCAACAGGATGAGCTTCAACAAGGCCAAGTGCCGGGTCCTGCACTTGAGTCACAACAACCCCATGCAGCGCTACAGGCTTGGGGAAGAGTGGCTAGAAAGCTGCCCAGCAGAAAAGGACCTGGGGGTATTGGTCAACAGCAGGCTGAACATGAGCCAGCAGTGTGCCCAGGTGGCCAAGAAGGCCAACAGCATCCTCGCCTGTATCAGGAACAGCGTGGTGAGTAGGACCCGAGAGGTGATCGTCCCCCTGGACTGGGCACTGGTGAGGCCTCACCTTGAGTACTGTGTCCAGTTTTGGGCCCCTTACCACAAAAAAGACATTGAAGTGCTGGAGCGGGTCCAGAGAAGGGCAACGAAGCTGGTGAGGGGTCTGGAGAAGAAGTCTTATGAGGAGAGGCTGAGGGAGCTGGGGTTGTTCAGTCTGGAGAAGAGGCGGCTGAGGGCAGACTTTATCACTCTCTACAACTACCTGAAAGGAGGTTGTAGAGAGGCGGGGGTAAGTGTCTTCTCCCAAGTTACAGGCAATAGGACAGGAGGAAATGGCCTCAAGTTGCGCCAGGGGAGATTCAGGTAGGATGTTAGGAAAAACTTTTTCACAGAAAGGGTTATCAAGCATTGGAATGGGCTGCCCGG
>KZ506387.1:106072-122994 GCA_002844005.1 Limosa lapponica baueri
GATAGGACAAGAGGAAATGGCCTCAAGTTGCGCCAGAGGAGATTCAGGTTGGATGTTAGGAAAAACAGATGAATTGACATGGTGCTCAGGAATATGGTTTAGTGTTGGGGTGTGTGTTTTGTTTGGGTTTTTTTGGTTTGTTTGGTTTTTGTTTTGGTTTTTTTTATGGTTGGACTAGATGATCTTGAAGGTCCCTTCCAACCTAGGCGATTCTGTGATTCTGTGATTCTGAGACAACCTTGGACATGGTATGGGTTTAGGAAAGGAGCTCAACACCAGATTTTAAACAGCTGCTGGTGGAGTATCAATGATAAAGTGACTACCGATGATCTGCCTATACATCCTCATTTTCCTCTACTGAGCCAGATCTATCAAAGGACCAAAATGCTTGAAGACCCTTCATATTCGCCTTCTTTATGAGTGAAACTTTGTCCTTTTTCCTCTCACCTTATAAAGAAATTGCCTGTTAATGATCAATAAATACTTCAAGATTAGCATATTCCTCCAAAGACAAAAGAAGGGTCCCTTGGGAAATGAATGACTGGGTGAGAGCAAGCCAGTCAGTTCATCATCTGTATATCATTGCACAGTGTATGAGCTTTAGCAATGGTTAGATTTAGAGACTGCAAATAAACTGAATAAATCAAGATTCTGTCAAAATGGCGCTTGGTCTGTATAACTTAAAAACATCCTGAATCAAATATTCTGAATAAAAAAAGAGACATCACCGCCACTAATCTGGAACTCTACCATTCAAATCTTGCAACCTGTACACTAATGTACATCTTGTACCTTATGCCAGACATGGGAAGCTCCCTTTAAAACTATGCCCTCACATGCAAAGGCAAAACAAGCTATCTTCGAGCTTTTTATGTCATATATACACAAAAATGTAAAGATTTTCTCTTTATTGAGACTATTATAAAAGATAAAGTCTAGAGGCCATATTCCTTCTCGCAATAGAAACAGGTGCTTGTATGGGGTAGAATTCAGGCTTGAAAGTGTAGTTTCTACCCTGTTTTCCCCTTTGGCTTTACAGAAGGTACAGCATGTGCCTTATGTAATTTCAGTGTAACTCTGCTAGAGCTTAGAAAGGCAATTATTGGGTAGTGTAAATCACTTCAGCTCAAATTACTTCATCTGCTAGAGTAACAAATGTGATATTTTAAAGACTTTCTCCACTGTACATACTTTTCATTTAATTGCAAACATTTTAGAATAAGGGGCCTTCTCTGAGCTTAGCCGGCACTTGGAATGACTGTATGTTCCCAACTACAATAATTTTTAAATCTACTCAAGCCAGTATCAATCTGGCTTGACAGATAGTACTCCGAAGTGATGATGAATATAGTTGATAAATGAATGGGCGAAGGAGAGTATGTGGCCCAACTGAGGAAAAGGTCTACAGGGCAAGTTTGCACCTTTTTTGTATAAGGAAAAAAAGAAAAAAAAAAAAAAAAGGCTTGAAACCTCAAATCAATTAATTTTTAGTTTCAACTCACACCTTCTTACAAACCAAATCAACTCACCACAGGAAAAAAATCCATAAGATACAGGTCCTAGCTCCAGGCCTCAGAGAAGTGCTTGAAACTTTTCATTTGTTATGCAAAATTAATGGGAGACAGGGACATTCCCTAGAAAGAAAAAAGAACCTTCAGGCTTACTAAAATTTTGAGCTCTATTACACAACAGGTGTTTTTGGAGGGGAGGAGAAAAAACAAAGTGCTACTTGAAAAAAAATTTCTACTTTCATTTCACAAATGATTGGCAGCTTTTTAACCGAATTTTCCAAACTAATTTCTCTTAAGAGTTTAGACCCTGAAAGTATATGCTTATACCAGATTCCTTAATTGACACGTTATGAATACAACTCTCTAATGCTGTATGTACACAATGTAATTACTGAAGCATTAACTTAGATGTTCTATTGAAGGCTGTAGAACAGTTTCAATGGACCCATGTTTCATAAGCTAGACTAACAACTCTGAAAAATCCACCATTTGGGCAAAATGTTTTGTGTTGAGTCACTGGGTAAAGACCATAATTGTTATTTTTCAAGCTGGGGCAAAGTGCCATTAGTTGCACTTGGATACTCTGAGGCTGAAAATGGCCATGGTATGAGAAATATCACAAAAAGAAAGAATCTCTGAAATTCACAATAATAGAAGTAACTAATGATCTAATTCCATCAGCTTTTCATCATTTAAGGAGACTGAATAATGTCAGGAGAATCATCACCTAAGCCCATACCTCATGTTCTTTCTTAGCCCCTGTTGTTTACAGCTCAGGTACACACATTCACGTCACTAATACAAGAGCTTTTCTACTCCAGTTGTGTCTTATATAATACAAATAAAAAATAAACTTTGACACACAAATTGCAAAACTGAGTTGTTTCTAAATACCTATGAATCTTTCCTAAACAGATTTTCAATGTAATCTAGAAAATAAATTATTGCACTGGAATTCAAGAAAGCTGAGACAAAAGTTCATTTGCATCTCACAGGTCTGGAATGAGCTTGGATGTGTCACTTTGATCAGCATTCAGAATGACACAAAGACTCCCACATCTGCTGTGAAGAAGTAAGGTGCTTAGTTCGAGCTTCTGGTTTAGGCTCTTGGACTACAAGTCTTATTTTTTGGTTATCATCCCTCAGCTAGTTTTTCAGGTTTCTAAGATGTTTAAGGACATCCATACTATTCCATTCTCTTCTTAAATACAGGTACTTTTTAACATGTAGTTCTCAAAACTGAGAGCAAAGGCTATTTTGATTAGTGGAAACACTGAGTTTAGTGGTTTTCATTGATTTCTCAGTGTTGGGTGATGTAAACATAGTTCTTGCCCTCAGTTGTTCTCTGTCTTTAGTGCAGCTTCCTTCTTCACAGTGGTGCTCTCTGGAGAGGTATGCTGACAATCACATAGTTCCTTGTTGCTGCAGTTGGGAGCATGGTGTGCTCCATGCTTACAAGAACCCAGAGCCTCACAGAGCTGTGCACCACATCTGCTGTAGAAAGTGAAAGGGTCATTACTGTATTCAGTTTTAGAGCTTGAAATGTATCAATCAGGGTCCCCAGAATTATTTATTTGTACAAGTAAGGGTTATAATTTTAAAATTAATTTTATTTGAAGTTTGTTATTTCAATCAGGAATTAAAGATTTAAATAAGGGTCTGAAGCCTGCTTCATGACAGAGAAGACATCCATGTATTTTGTAATGTGACGACTCTGGGATCCTAAAATCAGTATGGATTAGCACAGGGGTCTTAAATTAGAAAAGAGAGGTAATGGAATACCTTCTCTGGAGGCAGCAGATGTGAAGTGTAGCAAAGACTAATAGAGGCCCAAGCCACATCATAAAGGGGCAGGTTTGGGAGATTTGAGTTACTGAGCTCTGTTAAATATTTGCTTAGCCAGGTACCAACATTGGTTTATGAAAGGTTCATAACTTCACCAACTAAGATGAATTTGCATGAAGGTGGCAGAAGTTAACCCTTGCCAATTGCAAATACTTGTTCTGTAGTGCAGAAGCAGTGCAACTTTCCAAAGGTATGATCTGTACAATTTTACACTGAAAAACAAGTATTTTGCCCTCAGTAGTATCTGAACTAATTTAGGTGAGTTATGTAGGTGAATGTAAAGTAATGCTTACATGAAAAGCTTTAGCAACATGTTTTAGCAACATGCTTTAACAAGTCTTTATGGTCCCAGCTACAACTTCCACAGAAATCTTCCCATTTATGTGAAAAACAAATGTTTCTACTTGGTTATAGCTGTAATTTCTCTTTAATGTGACTCCTAAAGGATTAAAGGAATTTGTTTATTTCCAGTGGTTTTGGAGCAAGGGGCTTGACTAAAAATAAAGGTTGAAAACTCCATAAAATTTTGACTTTTCCTAACTCTGAGGTCTCTTCCTACCTGAAAGAAGGAAAGGGTTGCCCTTTTTATTAAAGTTATTCTAGGAAAACTGAAGAATACTAATAACATACAAACTACAATTAATCATTTGGCTAATCAGAGACAAGATAATAAATTTGGGGCCCTATTCACTCTTTTTGTCAGAAATAAGTTTGTGTAAAATTATGAATAACCGAAGAAGGAAAGCATTACTTAAAAATTAACTCCTTGCAAACAAAGACAATTAAGTGATTAATAACAATGCCTAGTTTAACCAGCTGTAGTTTTATTGGTCTTGGGTGACATACATTTCTATAACACACTCATGAGTAAATTATACAGGGAAAAAATTGTATGTACATATTTGGAATAAATATTTTTAAAATAAAAAGAGAGAGAGGGAGACGATTCCTTAAGAGAAAATGTCAATATGTGATTTCAGAAATACTCAAAAATGTCACTTCTTCACTAAACCATTTAACACTCTTCTTGATTTTCTCCTTCAGCTGATTATTGTCCTTCCCAGTTTCTCCTGTTTAAAAGAATAAACTTGAGAGAGGAAAAGGAAAAGGAGGAGGAAGATGGCAAAGACAAAAAAGTACAATGTTTGAAATGCTTGTTTCATTTGTTTCTGTGTCTACTGTCATTCCAGGAAATTCTGGCTGAGCATGTAAATGACTGAGAGGGAGGAGGAAGGGTAAGAGAGCATTTTACCATTCTGTCTAGGGTGTTATTTCCCTGAGAGGAAATTCACTTCAAGGAATATCCCTGGCTGTACTCAGACCATGGTTTCACAGCCACCTCTCTGTTCCAGCTCTGTTCCAGAAAAGGCCTGCCCCATTGGTCCCTATCATTTTTCCAGTGCCACTGTTTTTGCAAGGCTGGTTGCTAGCCAGAGAGGTTACCTGATCCATCTCATTGTGCAGCTCCAACAGCACATCATGCAAGGGTGGGAAAGGGACAGAATCAATCTTTTTACTAGCAATTCAGTTTTTTTCTGGACTAAGGTGCCTCTCTGCCCACAGTTTTAGTGCAAGCCAAGGCTGCAGAATCAGTCCTTCTATGTTTTACAACTAGAAATTTCTTTCCCAACAGAAATTTATCTTTTCTTCTAACAAACTTGTGAATTACTTAAGTATTGTCATGTCTTTTCTACAGCTGTGAACACTGAAGCAGTTTAAGAGAGATGCCTCAAGCTAACCTGAAAGGCAGTGGCAAAGAAAAAGCAATAATTCAAAGATTCCTAGTTTTTAGATCCCTTGTAATTTGCTAGTTAGAACTTCAAGAGTTCTTCGTGTCTCAGCATTAGGAATGATACTGTAGATTTTTTTAAACGGGTTCTAAATAAAACCAATACACTACCACACAGCTTTAAAGATGAAGTTCACAGCAAACAAGGAGCTTTGTAAGACTATTTAAGGTTATAATTTTTGCATTAAAATTCATATTTAGTGAATTACGTTCACACAAGGTTCTGTCAAAGAAAGGTGTAATTGTGAAATTTTCAGCATTGCAGCTTTCATTTTCATGTGGGTGTATACAATAAGAAGCACTCCTTTTTCTGTTTAAAATAGATTGTTAAACAAAACGTATGATAATAATGCTAATTAAGATAAAGCCTTGTGTCTGTGCTTACCCACTTTTGGTGTTTGCTTTCTTTCACATCATTTTTTCTCCTCCTCATTAACATTCCATACTAAAGAAAACACTTTTTATCTAAGTCTCTAACCAAGTGTGGGCAAGAATCTAACCTTTTTGAGAGGATGATGGTAGTTTTATTCATCAAAAAAATTCTCCCTAAAGATTACAAGGACAAATAACAGGGCTGAAATCAGTTCTTACAACCTATGCCATCAAAGGCATGTTTTGATTGTGTTTTTTTTTAGGAAAGAAAAGGATTTTATTTGGTTATTGACATCTGTAACTCCATTAACAAGACTGAAATTTTAAAGTTCTCTCTAACGTAGCATTTCAAGACATTTTTCCAATCTTTTTATGTACATATTAGCATATGGGGAACTATAAGGAACTTTCTGTCCTGATTTATTACTCTTCTGAAGTCACGTAGAAATAACCTGAATCATCTCTAACGTGTAATTGGCAACATCACTCTGCATAACCTCATCTCTATCTTTTTCCATAATGCTGGTGTCATAGGCACTATCTCCAAAAATATGAAATAAGATTTGTGTGTGTCCTTAAAGACTAGACCTTATTTTTGTTGCTTCTTTGGTTTAACAGCTAAAATTTATGGAAAAAACTAGTTTAGATTCATTGTTTCCCAACAATTCTCACACACACACACACACACACCCCCAAAAAAAAGTGAAAAAAAAACAGTAAAATGAAATTTAAAAACCCAGTTAATTTTGAAATAAATTATTAAATTTCTAGTTAAGGCAGGGAAATCAAGCTGGTATAAAGGAATTAACTTGGAGCCTACATTTTGGTAGTTATGCCAACCTAAGCAAGAATCTTCAGTTGCTGTTCCACCACCCTGCTTATGTGCCTGCATAGTGAACTGGATCAGGGAACGAACCTGGCTAGAAAATAACTGTTTAACTCAATACTCCACATCATGCTGTCTGGCTGAGAAAGAGGTGATTCAGAGTTTTCCATCTTTTAGAAGGCCGTCCTAGCCTACAAGGTTATACAGTCATGTTCATTTCCTCTGGCAGAAAGACCATAATAGCACAGTGTAAAATGGAACTGAAACAAATAACAGAGTCCCAAAATACCTGTGTGCAGCCATTAGATGTTAAATTTGCATTGGCCAAGTTACCTGAGCCACCTAGAGAAGCAAGATGAGGAGGAACTACAGGTGTAAAAATACTTAATTGGAAAATAATACAAAATTTAGTATTATTCCTTCTCCTTGAGTGGGTTAAGTGCAGTGGGTTAAGTTTATGTCTTTATATATATCCAACATAAGACCTTGGTTACATTGGATTAAGGCTTTATGAATACTACAGTGATCTGTGAATAAATCATGTTGATGGGCTTTTACAACCCCCCTCTAAAAATGACAGAAATCTGTTTCTGCAACCTTGCAATGTAGGTGTGATGAAGCTTTTGACCTTTTGTGCTTTTTAGTATAGGGATTCCTACATCTTCCTTTGCATTTTCCAGCTTAATGAAGACTTTTTTCTGAAAATCCCATAAATATATATTAAATGCTAATATTCTCTATGATGTTTTACATCAACAACCTACCTCAAATCAATTTTTCCCAGATCTTTTAATTCACACGTTTCAGATGCTAAAAATATCCTGTCAACCTTGAATGCAAAGCTGTCAAGCTAGATATATATGAACCACCGATTAAAAACATGTTCTGAGTTTGTTTAAAAAGCAACATTAAGATCTATTTTGAGTCAGTTCTGGGGTGGATTTTTTTAAGAATGAGAAGTCAGGTGATAAAAAAGGAACAAGATTTTGTGTAAAATAAAAATTACTTAATTCATTCATTAATTCATGTTATATTCACTGTAAGTCACAAAAACCTACTGCGTTTCACTGTCCTGTCCACATGAAGCTTGGGCCACTGAAGTCGCTTTAACTTTTAGTCCTTTTATATAAAGCAAGTTTTTTGTTCCTTAATGAGACTCATTTCTGATTTCCTTTGTGAGGAGTTAAATCCTGTACCATGAGAGAAACATTTATTTGGCAAGTACAAACAACAACAAAAAAGTAGTATGGTCCACAGCTTGCAACTTCTGGCTCTAAGTCCCACTGCAGTCAGAATAATGTATAAAGAACATGGCAACCTCTCCTTCCATCACAAGTTCAGAAGGAACGTGGTGCTGTGACAGAAGGGAGGTTAGTAGAGACGTTTGTTGTATAAAAAGCTTAGAGCTCTCTTCCTTGAAACTGGTGGCTGAAGAGTAGACACTCCAGATAACCATGTTTGCTCTGAGGCCACAGAGTAGGTGGAATGTGAGGTGAAATGAAAATAACTATACCTCCTATACAAGGAGAAACATCAAGTAAACATTTAAGCCAGGATGTTTACAATTTAGCCACTAGTCATTGTTGCATTTTTAATATAAATTTTATGCTGTCAGCTAGTTCTGTAAAATAGCAAAATATTTTATCTCACTGAGTCAACAGTGAAAGCTTTTTTTTTCTTTTTCTCTTTGAAGCACAACAAATACCTTCCATTTTAAAATAGAGGTTACATATGAAAATACCACACATGGCTTGGGAACCTTAATATTTTCTTTAAAAAGTCAGTTTGAAAAGTGGCTTTAGCAATGTACTGCTAAAATCAGGGAAATGAAAGGTGGAGATGATCTTCACTGAAGAGTATTTTCCACTGGGGACTCCACTGGCATTCAGTTGTCTCATTTAATTATCACTTTCCTGATTCAACTATTATTCATGAGCTTCCTTGTGTTCTTAAAAAGCTCTGAGCTGTGCTTGCCAATGTTATGGCATATTATGAAGCACAGTTATGCAGCAAGAGGGAGGGGGTGATAATGCATTGGTCTATACTGCTGGCATGTTTTCTGTTTGAACTCCTCTGCTGCCAGCAGAATGCAGAGCTCTTTATTCAAAATCTACTGCTGTTTTTAAGCATTGTGCTAGTATTACAATCCTTTGCATTGCTTCAGTAAAATACAGCAATACAGAAGCAGTATGAATCATTTGCATGAAGTTTGCACTAGTTTGCATTTGACTGCATTTCTCTTTTGTAACGGTGGTGAAAGAAATGCATGGAGAGAAAAGTTCCTAACAGATGCAGGCAGAATACACCCGGGTAGTTTGAGATGAATTTTAATTGGCATCAGTTTTATTCATACTTGAAGCTGGAGTATATTCATTTCCTTTCTTCGTGCCCTCTCTGCTGAATTTAAATGTTTAGATTTTTAGCTGAATTATACACCGCTAATTTACTAGGTTTGGATTTTTAGTAAAAATACATATGTGCAAGGTAGTCAGGATAAAGATAAGGACAGAAAGACTAAATTATAAATAGCTGTTTTCCTAAAGGTGCCTCAAATTATGTGATAAGAAATTTAAAGGGAGGATGTGGGGGGGAGGAGAGAGGGGGGCAACCAAAATTGTAGAATTTCTGTTCTAAACCACTGAATTTAATTTATAATAACAATAATGTTGAGGAAATCGGTCATTAATGAAGCTAACAGCCAGTTTGCTGGAGTGTTATCTGCCCTTGGCTTCACCAATGCCACTAAGTCAAAATCCATAACTTTTGAATAAAGATGGCTTTTATTTTAAATTATTGCTTAAATACTGAATTGGCACTTTATAAGCACATATACAAACTTCAGAATACAGTTAAGGTGGAATATTTATTTACTGAGAGTACAGAAGCACTGCTAACACTTTTTGTTTTCAGATGTGGAAAGCAAAAACAGGAAAAAAAGCTCAGCACATTTCTTAGCTGTCTTGCATCAAATATATATGAGAGTAAAAGCTGATTCTCCCAAATTTATGCTAGGGTGAAAGGAAATACGGACCAACACTTTCTACACAGCCTGGTTTGAACGCTTACTATTCTAATTCCAAATTCAAGCATGCAGATTCTTCTGGTTTAAATGAAACTATGAGGCAGTTTGAAACCAGATGCAGTTCCAATAAATTCAGCAGAGTTGCCTTTACCTCAGTGGTAAGTTTGAATTTGGCAGCTAATTATACACTAATTGGATATTTACAAAATTCTGAAGTCTTCACTCTAGTGAAACCTTTCATTAATTTCAGTGGGAATAGTAATATTACATGAGTGGGAGGTTGCTTGAATAAGCATTATTTTCATATCCAAATACATTAACACTAGCATGAGCTATGAATGAATAAAACAGGCCAGCGTCTATTCAGAATTACATCAGTGTAACTAAGAACAGAACTTGGCTCCATGTGCTTGGCTGGGGCTGTAGTTGCTAAGACTAGTCTATGAATTGAAAAAGCTGCTGCAACCAGTATGTGCCAACCGAGCAAGTGCTGGAGCTGTTGCACCTCCTTTATTCCACAGACTCCTCGTGAACAAAACTACTTCTACAAAACCTGTATCCCTCCGAGTGAGGACCATCAGGACTGAGTTCCATGCTGTGTGGTCTGTATCCTGTGCTGTAGAGCAGGATATTCAGCAAGCCCCACTAAGAAAGCAAGACACCACTGAAAGGGGTAAGTTTTAAAGACAAAGCCCCAGTAAGTCGACAGGGTGTGGTTTTAGTTTGGAGACAGTAGCTTAGATTTTTAACACGATGAGTAAAAGCTATTGGGGCATTTTTAGAAAAGGACACAGTGAAACTTTCACTGCTGGCAAATTTCAAATTACTGTTGCTTTTTTTGCCTAAAAAACACGTCTTAATTCAAGCAAGTCCCGGTGGAAACTTTGTGGATTTCATTGTAACAATCCCTTCTTGCTTTATGCTTTATAAATATGTTTTTCTGCAGATCTTTTCATCACATTTAATGAAAGCTATTTTCATTCTTTTGCTCCTAATTTTTGAAGCGAAAAATTTTGATTTCTCACACTTAATTTTTGTAAGCTGTCAAGTAGTTAAATGGGACTGATACAGTAAATACTTCTTCATTAGAGTTGTTGTTTTGATTAATAAGTTTTGTTAATGCTTAAGGCAATATCATGTGGCTTTAGGATCTATTTTATATTCAGAAGTTGATCTTTAGGATCAGCCTTTCTATTTCGCTTTTTTTTTTAATTTATTTTGAAACTAAATTAGTGAACCCAAAATTACTCAGTATGCTAAAAGTTATTATGTTCAGTATTCATTCTCTTTTTTTTTTCTTTTAATGTAGCATATGCAGTTTAATATAACCACTACATGACCTTTTTAAAATCAGGTTTGATATGTAAAAGAAGTTTTATCAAGTTCACCAACCACTCATTTTTTCTGTTTGCTACTTTTTCTTTGATCACACTTGCAAAGTAATATAATGTATGGGTGGTGCAGAAGAATTATAGAAGAATTACTTGAGCAACAATGTCACAAGTTGCAAGTACAAAGGTAAATAGAAGTCTTATTTCTAGATTTTACACAGCAGTCTTTCTGCTAGGTGTTGTGTTTTCTTTCACTGATCAGCTTAGGTCTTGTACACCTTTTTTTCCTAAGCCACTACATTTGAATTATTATTTCTCAGTTTCACCAACAAGTATTTATTTGCCTGGGACCTTAATTTAAAGTGTCATCAGAAGAAAATCTGGGATGACAATTGCAGAAACCCTCAGACCTCACTAAGGTAACAAAAATTATACTTTTCTCTCATATTCATAATTCATATTTTTTCTCTGCCAAGTACCAGTACAAGTTTACTACACACTTTATTTAACTGACTGCTTTGCTAGTGCCTATATAGCTTGACCATTTCACACTGATAGTTTTCCTTTCACTCCATCTTATCAAATAACTTCTGCAATTTGCAGATATTTCCCAGTGACGACACAATCTGACTCTGCAAATACTGCATAGTAACTAAAAATGGTATTTCTACAGCATACATACAGAAAACCACACCTCTTTAAATACACAGTATCACAGTACTTAGCTATGTGTTTAGAAAACTACATTTTTCAGATCATACAGAGCCAGGTATCTAGTGGAAATATGTCATTAAACCAATTCATTTTCACTGTACAGGATTGGGTTGGGGTAGTGGAGGAAATGATATTAGTATAATATAGCTACAGACATAGAAAAATTGAAAATACAGAATTAAGAAAATGCAGTTTGCAGCGAAAAGAAATTTTTTTTGTGGTCTTCATTGTTATAGAAATGATTTTCAATTACCAGAGTAGTCCCTAAGAAGTCTTGGCCTCCAACATGTTTCCCCTTATCGTAGGAAGTCCTGCTATGCCAGAAGAGCACACATGTCATTCCAGAGTTTTAGGCAGTCTCTTAGGTATCTGGGACGCAGCTATAAAAATAAGCAAAGAGTCCTTGAACTTGATTAAGAATTCTATGGGAAACCAGTGGAAGGTCTCCTATGTTTGTGGTAGCTGTGCAGCTAAGGAAATGTCATGGCTTTTGGAGCGAGTTGGAGTTCCCAAATCATTGGCAGGTTCACATCCAGCTCTGTTTCAGGGCTGCAGTCCAGTACAGGAAATCATTTTTCTGGCAAAATTGGATGGAATTACCTAGACAAAAGGACATGATTGAAACCTTTTCTAACTGATACTTCTTGGTCCCAGTTTATCATCAGCAAGAACCCAGGAGTACCCATACACTGCATATAAACCAATGTTTGCTTGAAGAGTGCTAAGGCAAGATTGCCCATAAGTAACCATTTCCTTTTCCTATTTCCAGTTAGGACCAAGCTTTGGCTGGTTTTAACTAGCTCATTCCTTCCTAGCCAGGCTGGCGGCCATGATGCAGTGTAGGACAGGCAGAGCTGAGAGTCACGCATCTGCTGCCAGCACTTATGTCCTCCTCTGCTGGTTTACAGAAATTCTCTATAAAGCTGGAAGGAAACAAAATTGATCCTTGTGCAGTGTAAGTTTATGTTAGGCATCAACTGACAGGTGCAGTTTTACTGGCAAGACAAAAGTATGATCAATAGTCATAAAATGCTGCAGAAAGACCTAGCAGAATGAGAAGACATTTAGGGGAGTAAGAGTGCAATGTCCATGGACAAAATGATATTTATCAATGTTGACTTCTGATCTTGCTCTGAAACCGAATAATTTAAGATTGAAACTGAAACCTGGCCTTTGTCTTCCCCCTGCACAGGTGTTTTTGGGAATGAAATGTTTGATTCAGTGTAGAAGCTATTCCAGATGTGTCACATGCAATGTGGCTGCCAGGGGGATGTGCACGAAGGACTAGTTTGTGTGTTTATTTGTTTAGTGTTGGTTCAATTACTGTCTATCTGACAAAGGAAAAAATGATCCCTTCTTTAAATGACATTTCTGTTTCAATGGCATAGTTCATAAGATAAAGGAAGTAGGAAAAAATCTTTTAAATTTTGGTCTTTTTATTTTTTATTTTTGGAATTAAGAAAACAAAATTAAACCTGTTATGGTTTTACAGCTTGCAAGAAAACACTTGAAACAATCGTCATTTGAATAATGTTTTCATTATTCATAGATTCATAGATTCATAGATTGGTCCAGGCCGGAAGGGACGTCCAAAGGTCATCTAGTCCGACCTCCCCGCAGTCAGCAGGGACACCCCCAACTAGACCAGGTTGCCCAGGGCCTCGTCGAGCTTCACCTTGAATATCTCAAGGGAAGGGGCCTCAACCACCTCCCTGGGCAACCTGTTCCAGTGTTCCACCACCCTCATGGTAAAGAATTTTTTCCTAATATCCAATCTAAATCTCCCTTTCTCCAACTTAAAACCATTGCCCCTCGTCCTGTCACTGCAGGCCTTTGTAAACAGACCCTCCCCAGCCTTTGACTCCTTAAAATGATTTGATATTTTTTCTGTAATTTTGAAGTGGTTTGCCAGTGCTTCACACTATTTTCCTTTATTTCTTGATAACTTACTCTCTTTTTTATTATCTTACCAATCAAAAAGAAACACTGAGTATGGCAGACAAAAACGTCTACAATGTAAAATAATTACCTAATCTTTCTTAATAATATCTTACTAAAGTTTTCTAATATAATACTTTTTTATTTTCCTGAAGATAAAGCTTTTTAAAATTATTTTGACACATGCAAAGTCATACAAGCATAACACTTGCACCTTCTAGCAAGCCTTTAAGAGTGTAGAAATTATCATACTGTATCATATAATGGACTACGCAATATTTATTCTCTAACAATGGTGAGCACTGTACTCTTTACATGCAAACAAATCAAAATCTCAACAGCTTACAGACTTTTTCAAGAGCTGAAAAACAAGTTTTAAGTTCTTTTCTAAAACTTAACACTTATCAGCCTTCAAAAAAAAAATCACTACTTCTGTGGATTCCAAGCTTTTTGAGTCTGGTCAGAGTACTGGCGGTGCCCAGGGTAGATAGTACCTGTAAAATATAAAATGTTTGTTTCGGAAGAACTTTTCTGAAACGCAAAAGGTTTACAAGAACCATTATGCAGCCTTTCACCCCTTCAGTGTTCCCTCTCCCTGGTCTCATCACGGTGGTTGCAGTGTGCTGGGCAGAGTTACAAAAAAACATGTTATACAAAACATGATGTAATGCAGTACCATGTAGGGCTTCAAGGGATTATATAGTGCTTCCAAGGCTCTTTCTTAATTTCATTTATTTTATCTTTTCTGTTCCTGTGTCTATCAGTACTTATCTTTCCCCTTACTCTCCATCCTGTTTTTCTTGTAAATAAGTAATTTTAACACAAAAGCTTAAGTATTGTGCATAATATAGAGTAATATGATTCCATGTCCCACTTAAGGTAATTCTCTAATTTTATGTGGCTGAAATGGCAGTGTTTACAAACCAGCAAAGTTTTGGAAAGATAATAGGAGCATGAACGCTATATTAATTTTATTTTGTTGTGGTAACAAGACAGTTACGTTTGTACTTTTCTGTTTCTATATAGATCTCTAATCTTCGGTTATAATCACTAATTTGTGAATACAGGGGTTTTAGCTTAGCTTTTATTTCTTAATTTTATGGTATTGAAAATTGAGTCCTGTTAGTGTGTCCCCCTGCTGTTCTTTCATGAACATTTTCCAAATGATTCTGTTTCTACATTTTGTTAATTGAAATTACTATTGTGTCTTCATACTCCTCAATCACTGGACTCTATACCTCTTTGGACAGTCATTCCTTGCCCACCTGCCAAAAAAGTTAATGTGTTTTGACACATGAGCTATCTCCCTACAATGCAGTGGCAGCCCACCATGGGCCTGGGGACTGGGATTTTGTTCTTGTGATTGGCATTAAAAGCAGAGAGAGAGATACTTGCGGTTTTTGCTGTGTCCTACTAGCAGCAGCACTCTTGAACTTGTTAATTTCATTTGAGAGTTAATTTCATTTGAGAGTCTTGCAATAATTGCAGGTGTTTGGAAACTTTTAACTTGCACACATGTTCTGTTATAAATAGTGAAACAGCCTTCCTTTAGAAATACCTCATTTCTCTTATGTCATGGGAATGTTTTCTTTCCTGTGAAAGAGAGGATGCATCTTAAAGCGGCCACATTTCACCTGGGAAAGTTCTGAGAAAGGGTGAAGTGGTATCATGAACCAGCAAAAATCGCTAGAATATTTTGTGCATATTACAGTGCAGTGAAGCTCTAGCCCAGCAAACTGCTTTTTGCCACGTGCCCCTGCTCCGTTGGATACATTTTGCATGAGAGGTATTATGCAAAATACTGTGTTGCAGCCACCTCACAATAACAGAATGGAGCGCAGGACAGGCTGCTAAACTTGCCCATGCAGCAGAATAAACTTCTTACGCAGAGTTAGCGCTGTGCTATCACAGCTTGACTGTTGCCAGAACCCAAAATAATTCATTTAAAGCTAGCTCTGGCATCTTTATGCTACACTGTGTCCTAGTGGGCTTTTACATTTTCCTATTCTTAGGATTTAAGTCAAAGATACCAGTGGAGAACATTTGCAGTTTGTCAGGTGCAACTGGCCATCCTAGAAACCTGAAATTTAAAGGAATATTAGCTCCTTGGCCTTGCTTATATGTGCTCAAGCTGTGCATTTACCCACCCATGAGCCAGCTATACTGGAGGTACTGAGGTATTTAATACTCAAAATACTTGAGTGTTGCCTGCTTTTATGCTGGAGTGGAACACAGCAACATTAGCATGGTGTGGTATACGTGCCAAGAACTCAACTCTACACCAGTATTTATTAGTTTCAAATATACCTTACCAGAACTTTTCTTTGGGCATCTACCCACAAAAATGAATCATTGAGTATTTTTATATCACTGTATCTAGAAGGCGTCTCCCAGACTCAGTCATAGTCGTACCTTATGACAATGAGTGTAACAAAAATAATTTTGGAATTAAAATGGGCAATGTTTATTAGCTAATTTATTTCTCTCATACAAATACTTATATATCCTATGTAGCTTACCCGAAATGTATAAAACGAACATTCAAAAGCATGCTACTTTCTGTATTAGGTCAGCCAACACGGGAAGATTTTCTTAATATCAGAACTGTAGCTAAATAAGCATCCTGACACAGATTCTAATTCAGAAAAGCACATAACCACATGTTTAATCTTAAGCATTTGCATTAGTACTTTCTCAGATCAAGACTTGCTAAATCTGCCTGCCTCATATAAGGAGTTGAGCTGAGGACATTTTTCCCCTCTTGGGATTGGCCTATGAACTGGAAAGAAAAATTAACTGCATGAATTAAGGTGGCGCTAATAGCTTTATATGAGAAAGTGCTTTTTTTAATGAAAGGGGAGCATGAATAGTCACTTCTGCTTTTGGAGAATGTTTTTGTTATCTGACGTAACTGTCTTGTTTGCTTTGCGTTGGCTTGTAAATGGATCATGCCAAAAATAGGGGTAAGCAATCTGTAGGCTCTTTTATTCTCTTTAAATATCTGCTTTAACATAAAAAAAAAAAAATCTGCTTTTTAGTATGTGTGTTTTCAAAAGCCTGATTGTATTCTCATCCGCTTCAGAAACTAGGCCAACAATAGGCACTTTGAATATCCCTTGCCTTATTGTTTGGACAGTGTTTAAGCATATTTTTTCTAACTATCAGAAAATAAGTGTATTTCAGGATATCAATATTAAAGGTAACTATGCTGAAAGCAATTTTTAGTTTTCACCATAATAATAGGAGGCAACCGACTGCGTACACTTCTCAAAGTATTTGTAGTATATAAAATGTGAATAGGTCGCACCTATTCACTAAGGGGGTTTTACTGAATTTTTTAGTAGTATTTTACAAGCATAGAAAAAAAAAGAATAACTTTGTATATAGCTCTGGAAGATTGTTCTATAGTAGGTGCATATTCCATGAAGGAAAAGACTCTTTCTATACTTTCTGTATCAGGTCATTCTATAAATATTTTTAGTCGAAAAGAAGAGGAAAAGAAAAGAAAAGAAAAGAAAAGAAAAGAAAAGAAAAGAAAAGAAAAGAAAAGAAAAGAAAAGAAAAGAAAAGAAAA
>KZ506387.1:129082-177753 GCA_002844005.1 Limosa lapponica baueri
GTGTCATGTGAAGGCGCACATGCTCTGCCATCCACGCACCCCCCCCTCTCTCTTCTGCCTCCGCGTGTTTTTTTTCTAACGTAACTCCTTTTCTTCCCCTTCCCCTGCCTCGCCACTAGCCACCCGCGGCCCAGGCGACCCCCGCAGGGGCTCCGCGGGCGGGCGCGGGGCGGCCGCCAGGGAGGAGGGAGCCCGGCGGCGGGCAGCCCGCGGAGCCGCGCCCCGCGGAGCCGCCTCGGAGGTATGGTTTTCCCGGCGGAGCAGAGCTGCGGCGGCTGCCGCCTCCGCGGGTGCTGAGACGGGATTTTCGTGGTGCGGTTCCCGGGCTCCCAGCTTCATGACTGCGCGGAGCGGGGAGCCAACACCATGCGAGGTAAGAGGGGGTAGACTGGGGAGGGGGGGCGGCTCTTTGCTGGGAAAACTGCTGGGGAAGGGGCTGAGGAGGAGGCGGCTTCGTGCCGGGGGAGAGGGTCCGGAGGAGAAAGTTGATGGGTCGGGCCCGCCCGCCTGCGTGGCTGCTCGCCGCGTGTTCTCCGCACCCGCGGCGGGCACGGGGCCAGCCCGAAGTGGCCTTCGCGGCAGGAGGGTGGGGACACACCCCCGACGTACCTGTGCGAGAAACCGGCTTTCCCCTTTCGCGTAGCCCTGGGCCGCAGCGGGCAGCGTGGGAGGGAAGAGGCAAGTGGTTGGCGGTGTCTGTGTCGGGGAGTCCCCATCTGCAACTGTCCACAGGGCGCGCTCGCCCTCGGCAGGTGCCCCGTACCGCAGGACCCGCCTGTCCCTTGGTCCCGGGTCGCTGCCGGCACGGGGAGGGGCTCACCCTTTCATCCCCAGAAGTTGTTCTCAAGACTTTTTCTCTGGCTTCGCCCAGCTCCCCAGCCGGCATGTCGCCTGGGGGGAAACCTTCCCCGAGGGGTTGCTATGGGGCCGGGAAGAGTTGTGCTACCTGGGACCCCCCTCCCCATGCTCGGAGCTCCCTTCCGCAGTCCCCCGAGCCCCTGCGCAGCCCTGTCTTGGAGGGCAGCCAGAGCCTCCCCCAGAGTTTGCAGTCCTACCCGGTGAGGGTCCCGCAGGAGAGCACAGAGTGTCCCCACCGGCGAGACACTTCCAGGCGTGGAGAGCTGCCGGGGTGCTTGTCCTGAGGGCGCCGCTTGGACTGCAGCGCGACTGCGTGCAGTGGCTGCCACGTCGGACACCTAAGTGTCCGCGGGCGGATGCGGGAGACGTGGGAACGCATTTTTTTCTGCGTGTCCCAGGGCCACACTCCGCTAAGCACCTTCCCCGGCTCAGGCGAGCAGCGGCACCGGGACGAGAACAACCACTGCCAGCCCCGCGCACCCGCCCCCCCATCTTCCACACTTCCTTTTACCGCCCAATTCTTCAGCCCTGTGGCTTGCCTCACCCCACGGCGTGGTAAAGGGGCAAAAAGTAGTCTTTCCCGGGGCATAGGTGCGGAGGAGAAGGGCTTATAAGCCCTTCGCGGGGAATACGCTCGGGTTTGGCAACGACATCGCGTGCAGATTTCTTGAGTCTCCGGTTTGCTTTAATGAATGGGGACGCACACGCTGGAAACAACTTTTAACCAGGATTTCCTCTTGTGGGATATCAGCTCCCGTAGCTGTGTGCGTTAACAGCGCTAACGGATCACGCGTGTGTGTAATTTTCTTTAAAGGAACTGTAACTTTGACATTTACGCAGTGAAACGGAAAAAACCTCTTTCCCCCTGGGTTCTTAGAAGATAGGGTATTCGCTTTGGGGCATTTGGCAAGAACTTGCTAAACAGTATTTGGCTTTCATAAGGGCAACATGAAACGGAGAGAAAGCTCTCAATTCTGTAAACTGGCCCCTGTTGCAGTTTTGCTGCTTTTTTTCTACACACACACACACACCCCCCTCCCCCTTTCTGTTGGGTGAGTTTTTTGGTAGGTTTCTCCTCCCCCCGCCCCACCGGAGCGCATCGAGTGCGAGCAGAGCTCAGTGGCTGGGGGGTTGTTTTCGAAACGCGCCCGTCAGTGCCCCCTGAGGCAGGAGCCCCGTCTCCTCCTTTCCAGGCAGTTTTGTCCACCATAGCCGCAGCCGCCCACGCTTCTCTGCCCCCGCCTCGGGGCGGCCCCTGCTGCCTCGGAGCGTCGAAGCCCCCCTTTGGCAAGGGCGAAGTGAAATGTCGTCCCTCTCCTTCAAAACACGGTGGTGCTGGGCAGGGAGAGGGAGGCGGGTCTCCCCGCACACCTGGCGGCATCACTTGCCGGCTGTGCCCCGCTCCTCTGCTGCCCCTTAGGCTGTGCTGTCCTTAGGCTGTCCGTGAAGAGGTGCTGATCTGCCCCTCGAATGCAAGTTTATATTTGCGTTACATTCATCCAGGCTTGCTCAACAGGGAATTTACAGGTGGGGATGGGGCGGAAAGGGGCTGGGATGGAGGAGAAAAACAAGGAACAAGTAACTTTTATCCTTGTACAGAAATCATGTGCAAGAGGTTACCGAACTGATGCTTTACATCAGGTGTACGTCAAGACAAGAGCTGCGCTTGACACCCTCTCATACGAACAAGAACACTGTATGCTAATAGAGCATCTGTCCATCGCATTTGTGGCTTTCCTAATAAAGGAAATAAATGTATATCACAATTAACAGACTGTGAGCTTTCATTAATAAATGCTTTTAGACAGTTGTAAGTTTTCTTGTGAAGGTGTAGTTGTTTTCAACTATATTATTCGCTGTTGGGTTTGAAGGAAGAAGCTCTCTTGTACATGTGAACTCTTCCCCCAAACTTTCCCAGCTGAGCTGTGATCCTTCCAAGCTGCAGTTGATGTACTCAGCCCAATGTGCTTGGGATGTGCAGGGGTTGCTGTGGTTCCTTACCTGCTCCACACTGGAGACGGAGGCCAAAGAGTTTCTAAAAATACCCAGCCTGTGTTACTGCCTGCTGCATCTCAAAGCACTGGGCAGTCACAGGGGCTGTAAGTCATCCCATCTCATGGAAGCACCACAGC
Source organism: Limosa lapponica baueri (assembly GCA_002844005.1). Lineage (NCBI taxonomy): Eukaryota > Metazoa > Chordata > Aves > Charadriiformes > Scolopacidae > Limosa > Limosa lapponica. Next base: position 132,073 of record KZ506387.1, read on the forward strand.
TGTCATGCCACTACGGTGTAGTCATTGGTCATGTCCTACCCAAAGCAATCATTCCCTGTACTTCAAATCTTGGTTTAAATCCTTTTGAGGATACATTGCCATGCTCACTTGTAGCAGAACAACATTCTAGTACAGAAGGCAAAGCACTTGTGCTTTTAGTGCTCTCATTGTCATGGTAGGTCCAGGTGTTTCACTCTGAACTGGGAATGGGAGTTTTGGAAGCTGATGAGTCTTATAGCTATATTTTATAGAGGCAAACATAGCTATAAAAGAATGACACTTACAATGAGTGTTCATCACAGTCTTCCTTCCTTCCATCTGTCCCACTCCTGCCAACATCCTGTGAAGGGGTTAAGAACATAGGAAGTGTACTTAAGTATATATGTTATTATTATTATTTTTAGAGAGAGGACTGAAAATGCGCAGAAATTATTGTTTTGCTTAGCTTAAAAGAAAATCAAACGTATGCTTTTTTTATCTTGTCATTTAATTTTTGTTAAACGAATTTGTAAAGTTTAAAGCTATTACCAGTTAGTGAATTCTGTATATAATGCAGCTGATATGCAGACATTAAAAAATTGCCAAGTGGTAGAAAACCAATGTCAAATCACCTAATTAAATTAAGGATATGGGCACATGCTACCTGTACACACACAAAAAACAAGTTTGTGATCACAGTTATATGAGTTGTGAAAGTGACATTAAAGCAGTCATACAGCGTACCCCTTTTATTGAGTAAGAAGTATTTAAGCTTTCAGGTGGGAATCTTACTAAAAAGCTTGGTCTTTAATTCTTTAAAGAAAAGGAAACTCAACGAAACCCTGAAGCCAAGGTGTTTGAGCAAGCTTTTCTCTTGTGTAGTTTTGTCTTGTCAGTGTCAGGACCAAGCAATGATACATATTACATAATGTTACATAGTTATTCTGGTTTTTTAGCATCACTGAAATGTTTGTAAGCAATTAGGAGAGCGTGAATCAAACAAATCCTATCTGCAGTGTTGCTGAGAGAGCTTATTAAGTAGCATATACAAGTAGTCTGGGTAACTGCGAAAGTTATCCTTAATTTAATAGATGAGTGCAGGGAATCTTTATATGCTCATTAAAGCAAGGAAACTTATTTCACAAGTTATTCCAGGAAAAATAAATATGAGTAAATTTGGAATATGTAGCATTAATATCCTAAAACATGCCAATGAACGCATTGAGAATTTAAAACAAAGGTGTTAAGAGAGGAGCAATACTGATTTTGATAGACTTAGGACCCTACTCCCGCACTGCAAAAACCTATTTGTCATTGCAGTGTGGTGCATCCAGCTACTACTTACCTGAATAATGTTATTTGACTTCACTGAGACTCCTTTGATATGTGATGGAACACAAGCTTCTGGTGTTAGGTCTTTGCAGGTTGAATTTTAACAAATGTCAGTAAAAGTTTAGAAAATCTTGAGTCAGTAGTAAACTATTACTGTGTTACATAACAAAAAAAATACAAAAGTGTATAGTTAATGTAAAGTGACACCTCTCCAGAATGAACAAAAATCAAAGATGAAGTGTGAGAGCCTATTTGTACCTCTGCAATGCTTTTACTTTGAATTGCATCACATTTACATTGTTGTTTTATTTGTCCCCACAGTGTTGGGGACGGGAGGGAAAGGAAGTACATAATGAAAGTTCATTAATAGAAACTATCTGTTTTAATATCATTAGAATTTTTACCATAGAAAAGATTTTTTTCTGTTGTTTTAGGTGGTTGAGTTTTGGGGTTCTTGCTTTTTTATTTTTTTTTAAATGAGGAAATTGTTTTTCATGGATAGACGTCTGGTGACAGTTAATTTAAAAACTTTGAAAATATCATGTGCATTAGCTGGAAACAATTTCTCTTTTGTGGCATGGAAAATGTCTGACATCCACTGCTGGTCTTTTACAAATACAGTGTTGTTACTTGATACAATTTACCCACTTGACAATACAGTGATGATTGCAAGTAGAGATCACTTAATTTGTGGTTTGTGATTAAAAACTGTATCAACATTTTGGGGGAAAATATACCTGGGGAAAAAAAATATATGTTCTGAGTAAACCTCAAGGGAGAATTCCTGCTTAAAATGTACTTATTCTAACTAGTGGTAAGTCTTTAGGGTGCTATATGGGTACTGCTATACATTATATTGATGTGTGCTTATTAAGAATTGTATGTATGAAGTATTCCTTCAATAGTACTGTTTGTTATTAAACGGTTTCAGGAACTAGGATCTGCCATAGTATGGACACTGGTTACCTGATACAGGAAAGAAAAATCAAATCAGTGAAAGATTCCCAAGCTATCCAAGGAATCATTTTCCTTCCTCTCAAGCAATGCAATGAATTCACAGAAATCAAGGTCTGTGCTATGAAATTGAAGAATGTATGCTTTGTAGCTGAAGACAAAAGATGCGCACAGGAGTAAATATTGATTGAACTAATAATCATGTGAATAGAAATGAGCTTTACCAGTGCACCAGTATAATGGGTTATGTTAAGTAGCCTTTTCGTAGTCCATATGCTGCCCTTTCAACCCGCGACCCTGTGTATTGAGCTCTTAATGAGGGAAACCACAGGTGTTATAACGGCATTTATGGTAAATTGGCCTAAAAATAATAGTTGTATAAATAATAAGTTGTAATTACATAGGACAAAAAGGAAATTATTTAAAAGAAAACAAAAAAGAAGAAAAGAAACTTTGAATGTTACTACGCAACTAAGAGGAACTGGTAGTGCGTTAATGGTTACGTATTGTTTTACACTTCTAAGACACTGTCCTAGCTCACTTGCTGTTGAGCTGAGTAATAAACCTGTTAAATCAACTTCAGCCAAAGTGTAAATTTTAAGAAACCTGATAACATTTGAGTTTAAAATCAGTTTCTTTAAAGAGCAATTTTAACAGCTTTGAACATTTAGCACAGTTGGGGCTTTCCATAATGACTTTCATAGACAAACTATAGATGTCAAAATGTTGTTCTTTGTGCTTCATGTTTATAAAGTTCGATGTTGTTGTTCCTTCCGATTCTGTATGTAGTCTGGGCAAAGTCTGCAGTGCAGCTTTGAGAATAAGACATCACACAGTGTCACTGAGGATGGCAGACAGAAGGTGTCTTTTGGATTGTGCCTCTTTTCCTGTTTGTTTCTAATACTGCTTTCATGAACATATTAAAAACTCTGGTTTATGCACAGGATTGAGAGTAGAATACAGCTGTGATGGCCAGGTCCTTGTTTGACTGAACAACGCTTACTCACTTGAGTGGTCCTATTGATGAGACATTTGGCCTTCTGTATTTCTTCTGTCTTGGTACTATTTTTCATAAAGCAGAAATGCTCACGCTTAACTTTGCCAGATATATTCTGCTGGAAATTTATGCAGAGTGACAGCTGTTTCTGCCTCTGCTACAAGTGTATAGGCTAATTCAGTTTGACATAAATGTTGTTATTAAGCTGTTAATGACGAATTATTTTGATGAATTGTCAATTACCATGCATCTATGGAATTTTTAAGGAAGATCGATGCTTTTATTACTGCACAAAAATGCAATAAATTTTAAAAATCATATGTTTATCTGGATCTGGATCATGGAAATTTAAAACCACATACTCATTAAAGAGTAAACGTCAATTGTGCTTGCTTGACAGACAAACTCATTTTGAAAGAGTTTTTCTGTTATCATGGGCCTTGTTTATATGAGTAGTTCCATTAGATTTGATGGGACTATTCACATAAATAAGGCAAACTGAATTTGAGGCTGTTTGTTCAGTGTCCCTTTGAAACCAAATGACTTGGGATTGTAAGAAACATGAATGATTATAAAGGCTTACAGGGAATCAATGCCGTAAGAAGCATGCTGTGTTAAAAAATCTTCTTGTCCTGAAATTTCAATAAAATCCCCTTCCACTCCGAACTGCATACTACTGTTTGGTGCTGGAATATATCTGTTGGCTTGGCTAGAAATTAATATTTGCTGGAAAGAGATGTTGATAAATATGCTACTTGTTTTCTCAGCTAATGCTGATGTATAAAAAGTATTCAAAAGCAATGTTCTTCTGCCAATTTCAATAAGTTACTCTGCTTAATTGTTATTCTGATTGCAGCTTTGCTGCTGGTAAATAGCGGCCAAATCAACCTTTAAGTAAAGATTAATAAAATACATCTACTTGTAATATATTTAGGCATGAATATGCTACACAGGCTAATAAACATTTTAGCATTACTAAAAATGCAGTATAATTTTAAGAGTAATTTTGACAATTCTTATAAAGTCTTTAAAGCATTCTGTCTGCTTATAGATGTTCTTGAGGTGGTCTCACAGTTAACTGATTCCTTTTGGTTATCCGTGATCACTTAGAAGGTTTCGTGAACACAAAAAACACCTTTCACACCAAAATTATTCTTTTTAAAATTCTTATTTTTGCTTCATTAATCCATAAGTAGTCATAAGTGACTTTATTCTTCAGAGTAACATTTCCAAACAAGATGTGCATTCGTGTTGTGTTTATTTTTTTCACTCTTTGAAGCAATCCGTTAGACTAAAAATGTCTTTTCTCTTGCAAGTAATACGAGGTTTTTTGAGTGAAGGTGTTCATGGGAGGAGGAAAGCTAAATCAAAAGAAGACAAAGAAGTTGTTAGATTGCAGTTCAGTCTACTGTCAAAATAATGAGCTGTCAAGAAGGTAGCATATTATGTTTGGGAGCAGGCTGTTGTTGGTCTCAGATGAAATTACGGTTCTCTTAAAATAAACTTCAAGTGTAAAAAGTGAAGACAAGGCTGTTTATAAATAAGCAACTCTTAAATTACCACTTCCACTACAACAGGAGGTAAAGTGTGATAGGCTTTATGCAATTTGAAGAGGTTAGATTATTTAGTGTGCACTACACTAAAGTGTACACATTGAATGCTTACACTTGTTTGAAAGATATTTGGAAACTATAGACCCAGTCCTGGAGTTGATGCTATGTTTCTGTTTGTTAGCTAGCGGAGTGAAGATTGTGGAGCAAACCATTTTCCAAAACATTTATTGGAAATAATCTTTTTTGGAGAAGGACAACTCTGTGAATTTATTGTACATGAACTGTATAAAACCGACTTCAACAAAATTAAGCACAATATTTTCATTAAAAGTGTTGTTTAGAGACATTCATGTGTGTTGTCTTCTCTTTCCTTCTTGGAAAACATACCTGATGATAAACTGCTGCCAGTGAACTTTTTGATTTAAGAGCCTGCGACAGGAGTGCTTTTTGGAAAACCTAATACTACACTGCTAGCACATTGTCCCTTGATCACTTGTACACCTCAGCAGTGCAGCACCAATTTTGCTTCTCAAAACAAGATGGAAAAATGAAAATTAATGTTATATTTCTTGTCCTAAGTGGTGAAATAGGTGCTTTATTGTTTCTTTTCATATTTGTCTGTCTGGAAAAAGAATGAAGAGGCAAACTGGCTATGAAAAGCATTGCTTACTTCAGTGCACATTGTTTGGGGGATTTCGTACAATATTTGTACAATGAACTGTATTTAGTATTTAATTGGAATGAACTGAAAGAAGGGAGAACCCATGCACAGGAACTGAGGCCAGATATTCAAATGCAGTGGGAGAACAAATATGAACAAACACAGCACAGTCTAGTGGCACAGGGAAGTAATGGCACTAGAGAAGAAATGTATTAATAAGGCATAATGCCATTTGGTGATTTCATCTTTGTGGAGAAAACAAACTTTTCTTTTGGAGAAAGTTCTACTGATGGCCAAGCAGAGATTATTTTAGTTTGTTTAGGAATTTATATTAAAACTGTCATTGTGTTCTTTCAGTGTATTTGTGAAAATTATACAAGTACTGGTTATTACTAGTATCTGTCAGTAACGCAGACTTCTCCTTTTGATGACACAAGGTATTCTCTCTATGCCAATACATATACAAATGGAAATGTGATACAGGAAATATCAGCTTAACTGTGTTTTTAATGTATGGAAACCTATAATATATATCATACTATAGATAGCATGTAAGCAGTACTGCACCAGTAATCTTTATTAAATGTGCCAAGTGGAATAGTGGGAGATCTGCATTTAAAATTAGTGTTGCTTTCTATTGGAAAAAGCAACACTTTTATTAAATTTTCTCATTCAAAAATGTGTGTCTTCTAAATAATATAAATTTTGATCTAAAATCATGAGTATTAAATAATATTAACTACTGACACACAGATCAAAGAATTTTCATTTGTTTGAACTGGATGCACTTTACTGAGGAATTAGAATTGTTAATGAATACTAGTTTCCTCATAGCCACAGCCAATTTTGGAAAATTCAGATTATATTAATCTCTCAAATGATTAAGTAGGAGTAAGGACAAAGATTTAAACAACAATGTCAATAGAGGCAAAGTATAGTTGATTAACAGCCATTGAGAATAACTCAAACTACAAATTGTTCCATAGCTTAAACAATGTCAACATCATGTTCCACTACAATTTGCAAAGCACTTCTACATACTTATGGAAGTAAATTCCTTATTCTGAACTGGCCGGGAATAAAGGCGTTACCAGTGTTGTGGCAGCTGTTGCATTGTTAAAGATGAAACTTCAAAATTATCTAGTAACTACCATAATGTAGCCATAATTCAATTCATAATTATTATTAAAAAAAAAAAGAAAGAAATTGGAGAAAACTTTGCATGCAATATCTACTCTGACATTTTGAGAAGCAAAAATTATCACACAAAGATTTCTGGAGAAACTGTTCATATGTGTCAGTATATAAGCTAATGTATGTTACAGTATATTACATCAACTGAGTGAAATCTCTCTGCAGAGCTGTGGTTGATCCAAGCTGTATCTTTAATTTTGAAACAGAATTCCTTATAGAGTGGTGCAGTATGGCTCCTTGGTTGTTTACAGTCTACTGATTTTCAGAAGACGGAACAGCTAAATAATACTATCACTTCAGCAGCTAAGTGGGGAGAGAACTTGCACTGTCTTAATTCAGGTGCCTGTACTGAAGTTTCTTTTTATTATTTTTTATCATTGATTTGAGTTTGCCAAAATTATGATATTTATTTTCGTAAAAGACCATTTACCAAGATGTGTTTTAAATCAGCAATTGCTACATACTCTAGTGGGAATACAATGAAGAGCAGGACACAAAGTAAGACCTTTTTCAGACAGCTATTTTCAGGCTTCAACAGAATTTAGGAGAAAAAGATTGTGCCAGCTGCATCATAAAACTGAAGGAGTGAAATATATGCTTTCAACAGGGAATTTAAGCAGGTGCAAGAGAAAATGGGGAGGAAAGAATTATGGTGAATTTGGATAAACAACAGAGTAAATAGAAAGGGTGCTGTTTTGAAAGAGAGGGAGAGTGATGTGGAAGAAGTTGGTGGAAATGTAAAGGAAAAGAACAGAATATAAAAAGGAAGAGTGAGGAGATGGAAGGGTTTTTTGATGAGAATAGTCCTGTACTACAAAATGGTAGACTTTTCAATTTCAACTTATTGCAGGTGGACTTAACTACAGTGGACACACTGTTAGAAATGAGAAAGAAAGAGAGAAGTGGAAGTAAGAGAAAAAAAAGAAGTGAAATAAGGAAAAGAATGAATGTACAATATGAATGTATTCATTGTGCTACTTTCCATTACTTGGTGTTGCATGTAGATTTGTTGTAATGCAACTTCAAACGATTTAGTATTCAGCTAAATGCTAACATTAGATATCCGTTCCCATTCATTTCTCTATGTATATCCCAAGCTCCGCTACTCAGTAGTTCTGCAAGTTGGAACATCACATACACGGTTATGTAAGCTGTCTGTACAAGCTTGGCATTCACTACGCTTCAGCCAAGTTAGTCATTTGCAAAATTAAAATGTCATTTGCAAAGTACATCCAAACCTGATCTTTTAAAACTCTGGATCAAATCAAATAGTTTGGTTGGGTTTTTTTTCTATCTTTTTGTTATTTTTCTTTCCCTCATTCTTTCTCCGTATTTTTTTCAGTCACTTTTGTTAAAGACCAGTATACTCAGAAAAGTCTTTGACACTAAACTTCATTCACTTGTTAGAAAATGTGTAATTTGTTCATTAGATCATGTGTCATATGTGCCTGTGTATTACAGAAAGATGTTTTGGTTTTTTCACCCTTTTGTTCTTTGCTTTATCTTTGTTTGGGATATGCTGTAGGGAAGAAATAAACAATTTAAATCTTGGCCTGGCTACATCTCCATCATGTACCTCTATTTCTATGCCTGTAGCCTTGGAGATAGAAGAGGTGCTTGAGAGATGAATCTCTGCTTCCCTAGTGCTGCTTGGTTGCCAGCACCTGTTCTTTCTCTTGCCTGGCAAAAGAATTTGCCTGTATCTTTGGATTTTATTTTTTTCAAACGATCTATTATGTAGAGTTCACCTAATTCATATAATAGGCTTTTGGAGTCAGTGGAAATGTATGGCAGTGAAGAGATAATGTCCTATCTGATTGCAACAAGGTGTTTTTATTATGACAGAAATAGTGCCTTTAGATCTTTTGTCCATGCTCAGAAGATAAACACAGATGGCTCTTATGATGCTCTCCATTTCTCCAAGACCAGGGTGATTTTTAAGTATATAACCTTGACTAACTTTTCTGTCTGTAGCAGTCCCTCAGAGCTTATTACAGAACCAAACAATCACAGAACTCTCCATAACCAAAAAGAAAAAGGAAATCTGAATTTTTGGAAAACTACTCCGGTAGCGTAGGAGGTTCATTTACATGAATTCTCTGTTTTCCCACCTCGTCCCTGTAGTTTTCTCTAAGTCCTTAGCATAAAACAGGCAGAGAGCCAAGCTGTCATCCTTTAACATCTATTTCATCCTTTCTTAGGATCAGTTGAGCTAGAGGGGGGTATATGTCTCAGAGGAAAATCTTTATGCTGTTACTGAAATATTTAGGAATGCATCAGATTTTGCCCCAGTGTTAACCTACATTATCTTTTGGGCAGAAATGAGCAGCAGGATAAAATAATATCAGGCAGAGAAATGCTATTAAATGCATATTGTGATTTTTCATAATCTCCAAAATAGCATTTTTGGTACATGCGTCACTGTGGAACAAGTCAAAAGATGAACTTTTTGTTTACTGTCAAGAATAATATAAATTGTTTAGGAATTATTTTTCATTTAAGGAATAAGACTATTTCTGTGAAACTACTCATCACTTCTCGAGGCCAACTATTATGGTATTTTAAGCAGTACTAAACCATTAATATTCTACTTACTGCTTAGGAAGGTAACTGAAAAATTTTCCTATTTGAGGTGTGGATATAGATATGTCTCATATTTCATGAGGGAATAGGTTTTGTTTTGATACAGTTATGCATAGAATGCTTGAACAGTTCCTTAAAAATTAAATAATATTATTTTTCCATGATGTGAGTTTAAAAAACCATCAATTTCCAATAGAACATCCAAGCACAGAAACTTACATATCTATGTATTTTTGTAGTTTATAATGAAGAGGGAAAAGACAAAACAATATGCCATTTTTCAATCCTCTTTGGATATCAGATTTTGCTCTTAGAGCTTACCAGTTATTCTGATGTATGTTTATTTGGTTTGGTTTTTATTGCAGTTGCATATTACCTTTTAGATTTTTTTTTTTTTGTACTGTATTAATTTAAAACCCCACCTTCACTGGTTGTCAGTTACTTGTTACTTCTTGGTACGTTTCATATTCTTGTAGTCTTTGTGGTACTTCATTGTGTGAGTTGCTTCTGTCACAAGTATACTTCCACTGGCAAACTCAATTGAAGAAAACCATTGAATGTGTGTTAAGCATGAACCTGGAATATGCTCCTTCCACATTGTTCATTAGACTCACGAGAAAGGCAGGTTGAGGAAGAGTTTGTAATTGTCCATACCAGACTATTCTGTATTTACATACGATGAATGCTTTCTGTAGTGAAGCATGTATCAACTACTGATTTAAAAGAAAGCCAGAAAAGTGTACTTAAGTTATGTCATTTATTTATTTTCTTCTCCTGCATGACTATTTCTATCTATGTGAGAGATAATAGTTCCCCTTCCATTGCAGATATAGTCAACATCTTTATACAGTTAAGGAAAAGAAGCAGAAAGCTTTCGTGCAATGGAATTTTGTCAAATCAGTTAAAATAGAACTTTCCCAAGGGGTTTGCGATCTAGTACCTTCATATGTGATGCATTCTTTACCTGAAAAAGGTGCCAGAGTTATGGCTGTTCTGTACCCTGCAAGAGATTTAGGACTTTTTTGCTGAAGGGGTTTTTGGCATGCGAATAGTTGCATGGGTGAGGTGACTGACGTGCAGTAGTCCTTGTCAGGCTGATCTTGTTAGGTACAGAGGTCCCGGGAGCCGAACTGCCCACAGCACTGGGACTGTCTGTCTCCCAAGCCATTTCCCTATTGTGCCTCAACAGTGACCTTGAAAAACCCTTTTCCTGTGGCCGTTATAACCTTGGCCTTGTTGCTGACAGTGCCAACAGGGGTACCAATTAGTGCTATGTGGTAGGTTTTTTTATTCCTTTTTCATGAACAAAGTCCATTGAGGCCTGGATTGAGACCACCAGCTTACTTCATGCAGGCCACCAAGTACCACGACATTTTTGTTTTGCTCAGTCACTACCAACCTGGTGTTGAACCTTCATCTGTAATCTGTATACAGTCTATGTGTCTATCATTAATTTGAAATTGTTTCACTTGGTAGGAGAAGATGTTTGCTTCTGAAGTAAGATATGTTAATGAAGTGTAGTATTATGTAACAGATATGTAAAATACCTGAAGTTGCTGCTTGTGGTTAGATACTGAATTTGAGCCTGCTTTTACAAAGTTTGTAGATTTTATCAAAATTCTGAAGAATTGACCAGGCATACAAAAAGGGTACAGCAGGAATGATGGGAGCATTAGAATTTTATATCAAATAAAGAGAATCATGTATGTTACAATAAGCTTTGCAATCTAATATAAAAACATGAGAGTCTCTATTCTGTTATGGGCTTCTCGTAGGTGATCTTAGGACATTTCTATTTACTAGGGCCTTTCTGTCAAAAATATTTAAGTATATTCAAACATATTCCAGACATCTAAGGTTTCAGAGATAGAAAATTGAGCTGAAAAATAGAGTTGTTCTTAAACATTGCAGGGACCCCAGGATTAAATCAGTTGTTCTGAAACATTATTCTGAATTTTGCTGTCTGTCAGCAGAAAAGTTATTTTACAGGAATCATGATTTTTTTTTTTTAAATATATGTGTGCAAGGTTTTCTTAATGTCCAATGGAAGTGGTAATCACTAGTGTCCATTTAAATAATGCCAAATTTCAAGTAGCATTTATATATGTGAGTGTATATTAGACTTGTCAGCTGAATAGAACATTCTTGATTTTTTTTTTTCGTGGTATATTTGGTACTTTAAACTTTTAAAATATTTCATTCTTTTACTTTCATAACTGAGCAGTAAATACACTGTACAGGTTTTGGTTGGTTTTTGCCATTTTTTTTATATTTTCACTCATAGTGAAAGCTGTGATCCCTCATAGCAAGGCATATTATAAGTGTGTCTGCAACTTTAAATCCTGTGGTGCTGAAACTAATGTTGAGGAAATATTAGAACTTTGTTATTAGCAACAGTAGATGGGAAAGCACAGGAAGAACAGAACTGGCTTGTTTTTAAGTCACAATAAGGCTGCGGATTGGACTGTGATTATATTGTCTTAAAATAGCTGTCCCGATGCTGAAAAGAGTAAGTATTCGTATTTATTTTGAATGTATATATCCATGAAGAGGTTGTAGAAGGAATCATATAAATGTTGGAACAGCTTAGCAAATTATGCCAAAAAAAAGACTTTTATTCCATTTCAGTAAATTCAGCTGAAGACATATCTGAGAAAGAAAGAAGGCTATAAGGAGAAGGGGTGAGTGTATGAGTGTGAGTGATCTTTTGAAGCAGGGTAAAGAAATCTGTGGTAAAGATGAGAGAACTGGGGGAGGGAGACACTTTAGCCTCTCCTTTAAGTACATCTCCCTCCTGAGTACATTTACTTCCATCACAATGGGCTAGAAGAGATCTTTGTTTAGTGGTGCAGTGCCCCTGAGACCTAATTTAGCTTTTATAGCAAATTCAAAAAGAGACAGAGTGAGCAAGAGAGACCAGAACAAAGATATGAGTTTGCACCGCGAATATTGATACTTGTGGGTTGCTGCTGTAAAGCCTCTAAAAGAAATTCTCCTAGAAATGCTGACTTGGACTTTCTGCTAAAGGAGGGCTGAACTTTAGAGATGTACATTGTTTCATTATTCAGTTGTGATAATGAAGAGATACTATAAATGTGTGTTGTAAGGCAGCAGCAGCTTTGTTACTCTTAAATAAGTAGAAAGCCATTGAAGTCAAGCAGAAATGCATCAAAAATTAATTTTGCTTCTGAAAATGCATTCATTTATTAAGTCATACTGTTGGAAGGATATGTTGGATCTAGTTCTGTGAACATTACAAAAATATTCTCAGGATTCACAAAACTTAACAATTCTATGATTCTATGACATTTGTTATTCCTTTGTTCAAGTGACTTCTCTTTGTTTTGGAGTTTGGAATGGGTTTACTTTCTTCTAGCACATAGTTTTACAAAGGTCATCTTTGCCCCCCCTGGATTTAGGGCCACCATGGTGGTTTTGGATCTTTTTTTTGTTCCTGTATTTTACAAGTCTATGTTTTCATCATGAATGGAGTGGTACTGTGTGTTCATGTAACCCCACGAATCTTTCTCAGTAGGACCCATTTCCATAGAGCCTTGACATCAGAGCTCTGCTTTGCCACACTACAGATGTACGTTGTGAGTATCACTATTTTAAAAGTACAAGATGAAACAAATTCAGATGGGGGGCAAATTTGATTTGGAGTAATGTTCTGTTCTGTAATCAACACACAAATGTTGCTTTGATGTCTAGATTTATGGACAGCTGTGGAAATGTATTTTTGGTTAAAATGAGATGAGATTAAATTAATCACCCATTAGTTGATTTAACTTGAGGTTTTATTGGTTCTCTTATGGCTGATCCAGTTGTCCTGCAGGTTCATATTTTACTTGAACATTTTTCCTTCAAAGAGTATTTGATAAATAAAACATAGGCTTGTCAACAACATATGGAAAGCTGATTTGAGTCAGCTCAGATGCATGCATTTAAAAATGCATACTTTTAAGGAAGACATATATATACTTTATTTATCATCTAATTTTGACTGGCTTCCTGTTCCTTCTCTGAAGAGCACTCGCTAGTAAATATCCTACTTCCACAAACTCGTGCCCACAGAGGCAATTGCTAGTTTATGTCACATTGCCTCACTGAAACTTGTTGCTGCTGTTGCTAGGCAGCCCGATTTGCATCAGCCAATAGCATGGTATAATTCCCCTCAGCAGCATATTTCAATTAAAGGTCTGGACATATAGCTGGTTTCTTCAGCTGGTCAGCCCCAGCAGTGAAAGGAAAGGCTTCAAACGTTATGCTGCACAACAGCTTGATTCCTTAAGGTTTTCTGCAATAAATTCAGGCTAGGTATCTTAGAAAAATATTTAAACAAATAATTGAGCCGTTTCTGTTTTCTCTTGTATAAATAAATTTGGATGGGAAGCTAGTGTTTCCGTTGATGTTTGTTTCCTTCATTTTCCAAAGATTTTATCCCCTCTGTGGTGTGTTGTGGACAAAAACAACTGAACATGATCCAACAGAAAATCACCTTTTAATCTATGGTGTGATTAGGAATCCCTCAAAAAGATCTTGTGCCAATGTTCTCTTGTGCCAAAGAAGGAAGCACACAAGAAATTTTCAGAAACATTTTGGGATCTTCATAGAAATATTACATCTTACGCAAAAGGATCTAAGATTAAGCAAAAAGCTTTGGGATCAACACAATACCTTGCCATTTTAATAAAGGCTATTTTGGTATGATGAGGAGTTAGCTGGAAACTCAAAGAATCTAGGAAAAGGAAATGTTTTGAGGACTGTGTCTTGGTGTGTTGAGTCATAGCTGGAAAAATGGAAGTGGCAAAAGCAGATCTTGGGATGGTAACATTTTTTAAAATTAAGTTGGTTTAATGCAGAGATTGAAGGAGCATTTTTGTATATATGTGGCTGTCTTGCCTCATGAAAGTGTAAATACTTCATTTTTGCCCATGATGTTTGTGGGAAGGAAAGGTAGTATTTTACTATTTAATTAATGTTTAGAAATATTTTTCTTGTTGTATCCCTCAAGGTTCTCTTAACATACATCTTTCTACCCAAGATAATGCAGATCTTGCTTTTCAGAATTATGCTGATATCAGCTGTACTAGTATTTGCATCCAAATCCTGATAATAAATAGGACTAACCTATTATTTAGTCCTTCTGTGAGCAAACATTACTGTAGAAAGAAGCAGTAAGAGCACAGAGTAAGCATTACATTTTATAAAGTTTTCCACAGCAACACAGTGAAATTTATTACAAATTCTGATCTCTGTTGCAGGCATGCAAATCTGTAGTTTTCCTTCATTTGCCAAAGTGTTAATGTAGACATTTTTTGGAAAGTATTTTGTGTGATTATAAAAGTATTCACAGGCTTTCTTCCTCACCAAGTTCTGTCCAAATGCAAAACATTCTCCTGTGCTCTGGAAAGAAAGAGATGCCATGTTCCCTTTTCTAGGTAATCATTTGATTCCTGGGCCGTGTCCAGGTTGCGCAAGGTCTCCTAAATAATTCCTGAGGTTTTTTCCACCCTTCCAGTGTCTCCAGTTGCCAAAAATGGTCTCTAGGGCACCATCAGGCTGGATACTAACTACATGAGATCTCAGAGCATCGTTAGCAAGATCCTAATAACTCCTCATACCCAAAACTGGTGTTCCATGCAAAACCCCATGATGTACTTTATATTGTGTCTCCTCTGTCTCAGCTAGTGCCATTATCCAAACTTGGATCAGGGGCTTTTCCACAGGACCGTGAATCAAGAGAGAGGGATTCCAGGATAATATATGCACTTAAAACTCAGCAAAGGCCAACAAAACTTATTATTGACTGGGACCAAGTACATTGTCTGTCTTCATTCAGGCAGTAGATAAACAAGTGCAACTCCTCCCCAAAAAAAAAGAAAAAAAGAAAAAGCTAAACAAAAACCCGCTTCTCCTTAAACTTCTCTGTTTTGTTGTTGTTCTTTTTCTTTTCCCCAAAGATACTCAAAGCATTGGATAAGGAATCTTGGCACATCATGTAATGCTATGAAATTCAGCACTTGTTGAGAAATGAGGCTGAAGCCACCAAGACTATGAGGTGAAGTTTTCATGCAAAATTGACAGTAGCAAAATAAACATCTTCCACTGTGGCCTTCTATAAGAAAACTCCAATATTAGCTGTACTTCTGTGTCCACAGCAGTTGATCTTAAAAAAAACTCTGACTGGCATTGAAGATGGACACATCTCACTCCAGTTAAAAATGAGGGTTTCCTTTTCAGACACTAAGCCTGCATGAAAAAAACAGGGGAGAGGTAGCCACCAAAATGCGTTACATTCAAGCTCTTCTTTTGACTTAAGGGCAATTGCAGTATTCCCAACCTGCATGCTTAGTGCCTGGTTCATCTCCAGCCTAGGTATGTGCTAGGGAAATGTTTCTGAAGGTTTTGTTGGTCAGATCTGAGGAAGATTCTTGTCTGGAGCAAAACCATGCCAAATACCATGAAAATCATTTAAATCGTCTTTCCTCAATTTGGCAGGGGGAACATGAATCCTGAATTTTTCTGGGTCCCAAGATACAGGCAGAAGGAGAGGATGGGCATCTCTTTCCTTCTAGCATTGCAGCCCAAATGATTATGAACTTAGCATGTACCAAGATAGGACAGGCTGTGATTATGGTCAGTCACATCAAGTCTTGTGGATTATCTACATGCTTATTCAGAAAAGATGGAGGAAAGTAGGAGAGAGACCAGGGTGCAGAAGCAGGTCAAGAATGTGGTTAGATCAGATGCTGTAGCTACAAATCACTCATGGAATTTTTTTCTGTATCTGTTTAGCCCATTGTTTGAATTCCATCATGTGCTACCTCTGAGAGTACATGAGAGGAACAAGGCTTCAACATGCCATGCAAAGTCACTTTCTTTTCATACCTTTCTATGTGAAATATTCTCTGTATCGTCTCTATCCCTAAACAGTCAAGAATGTTTTTGAAGATATCCAGTATTTTTCTAACAAAAGCTAAGAGCTATGCTAAAAAGTTGCTATACTCTTTGCAGGAATGATACAATACCTGATGGGGCATGTTTTGATGCAGTTGTTCTGTGATGGCTTGATTTCTTAACTACAGTAATGATCTCGGAGTGAGGAAATTCTCAAGTGAAGTCAGTGTTATGCTTGCCCAGATTTCAGCCATCTTCTGCAGAGGCATTTCAGGCTATGGCTCAAGTTTATCTGAATGATCCTGCTTGGGAAGTGGTGTTTAATTTTGCAGCTGTAGACAGAGTCCAGGAAAGACTGTCTGTGGCAGAAACAGAGGTGTTTCTTGGGATCACTCTATGGGTGTCACAGGCAAGCAGTCTGAAGGCTGCTTCTTGACAGGCTTAGATAGGTTGAACAAATGGTACTTTCAGGTATGGCCCAAGGCAAAGATACTATGGAAAATAAGGAGTTTTTGCCCAAAGGAAGCTTACCATCTGTGTTCTTGTAGGACAATGTAAATGCAGTTTAGAAATACGATTTGTTACTTGGTCTTTTCATCACACTGCTATATAATATCTTAGATTCTTTAAGTTTGCAAACTGAGTGGGGCTTGGTAGGATAGTCATGGGACACTTGTAGATTATACTATGGTTGACAAACGTGTTCTGACCCACTAAATCCAAGTAGAGAATGGTGAAAGCACTGTAAGTCAGAACCCTACTATGGTTCTGAGGTGTTAGTCTAGTGCTGACCTTCATATAGCTGCATGGTATAGGTTCTACTCATTTTCTTCATGTGAACAGAAGATCAATCGAGCATTTCTCAAGTTAAAGTAGCAAAATTAGGATTTATACAGAAAGGAACTGCACTGAGAAACATTATATTCACCTGCTAAATAAAACAGGAAGAACAAACAAGGAGGGAGGTAGTTCTGTAAATCTGCTGACTGTAAGAAACAGTCCCTGAATGTTTTTCAGGATTTCAAATCCAAGACAGGGTCACTTTGGTAACAATGAGTGTCATTAGTAGCCTTATCACTTACCATCACATGATGATTTTGTGATATCCCTTCTAACCAGAAAAGGTCAAGAGGAACAAATGTGTTAAAAGTTTCTGAAGTGCACACTTGGAAGGCAAAGCCTTCAGATAGTCAGGAGGTGCTTGTGCCCCATTTGCACTCTCTTTTGTGATTCTTCTGAGGAAATGCTGTTTCTGCTGAAGTTAAAGAAGTCATTAACTTGGATGTCTGAAGGCTCCTTCCCAGCCCTAACTTTGTAGAAAGCTGAAAAGGATAAATTAGGGCGAAAATGTTTTCTTGCCCACCTATAGCAAAGCATTCTATACTGCAGCCAACCCTGGTGTGGACTATATCATGTCAACCTAATGGAGGGCTTTGCCACAGTTGCTTCCAAGCTCAAATAGCCAATAAATAATAATAACAACATTTTCTGGTGTTTTCAACCTCTTATAAGAAAAAATAGATTCTATATTGCAAATTTTTCATTTTTCTTTCTTAATACATCAGTTATTTCTTTCATTACATGTTTAGCTTTTTTGTCCTTTTGATTTTATTAATTGTTACTATTGTTAGTATTTTACATGTTTTTCTATTTGCTCTGGGTTTCTTCTTTTACCTGTATTTCTTTTCCACTAGTGTTTTCCTTTCACCTGACTTTTCCACATTCTTCTCTGTTTTCAGTTATTTTTTACTCTTTGTTCTCCAAATGTCAGCTTTTCTCACTGAGCTTGGATTGTTCCTCCTCTATAGTAGTAGCCCTTAAAAATAACAAATTTTCAGTAGTCATAGTTTTTAACATGTTGTCTAAGCCTCTCAGACTCCAAAGATCATGGCTGCAATTTAGGCTTTCTAATAAGATTAAGTTAGTCTCTTCTTAATGTTTTCACCATTGAGGTGTACCTGAAATTATTCGGTACCTATCTTGGACAATGTTACATAGGTCTTTGGTAAGTTTACAGCTCATATTGCATCCATGAAGTTTAAACATATTATAGAAATTACTGACTGCACTATAATGTCTTACTGATTTTGAAGGTAAGTTTATGCTGGGGAAAGTACACTAGTATTTTTCTGATGCCATAAGAACTTAGATTATTATCCACGAAATCCTTATAAATGCAATTTAGTGCCTGTGATAGGTGCTCAACTACAAAACTGTGACTCTAAAAGCTTCTTCATAGCTTCAGAATATTTCATGTCTGTAAGATCATTTGCTTTTAACATTTAGATTCCTCAGAAATTAAAAGTTCCTATTTTTCCTGCCTTTTTTTTGCATCTCCAGTTTGTACTCTTTACAGCACAGGGAGCGTTTTATGGGATCAAACCCATAAATATACAAGGAAATACCTAACAGAGCAGCTTGTATACTGAACAAAAGTGGAGCAGGAGATAATGGGGGCTTTTTATCCATTAGGGCAGAGTTAGGAGTACTTCCACAGAAACTTAGTAACTGTGATAGTGTCCCAGCTCAGGAGAGTACTGTATTGACCTTGCTGTGGACAATTTTTAGGAGGAAGTGAGTGGAAATGTTGGTTTTCCATCTTCCTTGTTGATGCTCCTAACTTACAATACTTTTAAAGATTCATTGGGTCAGAAACAGGACGAGCATTATCCATTATCCCCATAGAGCAAGGCTGAACATCCTAATTTCATACTCTGACGTCGGATCTATTTTCCAAATTTGAAACTGGATAAAAATGGCTATTGAGTCAGGAACTGGAGCAAGAGCTTCCTCCCCAGGTGACTGGGTGACAGTGCTAAAGAACCATGCTTGCTCTCATTCTCTCTTGATCTTCTTACTTCCCCCTTTTCCTAAAAAACAGATAGTCCAAAATTGAACAGTGTAATGAGGAGAACCTAAGAATATTCACCACTCCTCATAAAGTTTCTGAAACCTGTGTGAGTTCCTAAAGGTGAGTATTATGGTGTCTTCACACCTCTACTTATATAGCCCTTAGTTGCTGTACTATGCAGCGATAAAACCAACTGTCTGTATTTTCAACTTGTATTAATCACTATTCTGCTGAAAATGCTGAAGTTGTGATAATTTTCTCCAGCTGATAATTTGCGTGAATAGGTGAGCTGTATCAATATCTTCAAAGATTGTAATTAGAGGTGCATTAGGAGATCACTGTCAGAGTGAGAAGTCATTATTCATTTTTAATGGAATGATGCTGGTATCTTCTAAATAAACAACTTCAACTGCCAAACAGTAAACAAGAATGTTGAAGGATGTCGAAGTCCTAAAGAATGTAGCTATATAAAGTTTGGTGTGTTTCATTGCTGTCATTGGTTTTTTCCATGCTCTGTAACAAGGTAAAATATCTTAGTTCCCAATTATGTAGTGACTATGCATTCATGTTGATCACAAGTTCACAAAGTCAGGCTTAGTACAGGTGTTATGATAAGTGCATGGATCAGCAATAGACTTAGTAGCGTTGGACAGTGCTATCCTCACAGGGGCATTCCGCCACTAACAGCGGCAGTTCAGCAGAAGAGCGGCAGGGTTGGAATCTCAGTCACTTTTTGTCCTACCACAGCATCAGGGTACTGTTAAACATAATCGCCCAATCAAGTTAATGCACATGAATTTATGGACCGCCCTGCATAGCAGATTGTTCTTCAAACAGAATCACAGAAGGGCAGGGGTTAAAAGGGACATCTGGAGGTCATATAGTCCAACCCCCCTGACAAAACAGGTTCACCTAGAGCAGGTTGCGCAGGACCATGTCTGCATGAGTTTTGAATATCTCCAGAGAAGGAGATACTCACAACCTCTCTGGGCAGCCTGTTCCAGTGCTGTGTCACCCTCAAAAGAAAGAAGTTTTTCCTCATGTTCAGATGGAACTTCCTGTGTTCCAGTTTGTGCCCGTTGTCCATTATCCTGTTGCTGGGCACCACTGAAAAGACCCTAACACCATCCTCTTGACACCCACCCTTTAGATACTTATAAGCTTTGATGAGATCCCCTCTTAGTCTTCTCTTCTCCAGGCTAAACAGACCCAGGGCTTACAGCCTTTCCTTATAAGTGAGATGCTCCAGTGACTTGATCATCTTTGTAGCCCTCTGCTGGACTCTCTCCAGTAATTTCCTTGTCTTTCTTGAACTGGGGAGCCCAGAACTGGACACAATACTCCAGATGTGGCTTCACCAGGGCAGAGTAGAAGGGAGGATGCCCTCCCTTGACCTGTTGGCCACAGTCTTTTTTATGCAGCCCAAGATGCCATTGGCCTTCTTGGCCACAAGGACACATTGTTGCCTCATGGTCAACTTGTTATCCACCAGGAGTCCCAGGTCCCGCTCTGCAGAGCTGGTTTCCAGCAGGTCAACCCCTAACTTGTACTGGTTCATGGGGTTACTCCTCCCCAGGTGCAAGGCCCTACACTTGCCTTTGTTGAACTTCGTCACGTTCCTCTCTGCCCAACACTCTAGCCTGTCCAGGTCTTGCTGTATGGTGGCACAGCCTTCTGGTGTGTCAGCCACTCCTCCCAGTTTTGTGTCATCAGCAAACTTGCTGTGGGTGCACTGTGTCCCATCATCCAGGTCGTTGATGAATATATTGAACAAGACTGGACCCAGTACTGACCCCTGGGGAACACCAGTAGTTACAGGACTCCAACTGGACTCTGCACCACTGATCACACCCCTCTGAGCTCTGCCATTCAGCCAGTTCTCAATCCACCCCACTGTCCATTCATCTAACCCACACTTCCTATGAAGTAGTATAACCCGCAAGCTTACCTATGAAGATGTTATAGGAGACAGTGTCAAAAGCCTTGCTAAAGTCAAGGTAGACAACATCCACTGCTCTCCCTTAGTCTACTCAGCCGGTCATGCCATGATAGAAGGCTACCAGGTTGGTCAAGCATGGTTTCCTGATAACCTTCTTTTCCTCCACATGCTTAGAGCTGACATCTGGAATGAGCTGTTCCATCACCTTTCCAGGCATGGAGGTGAGGCTAACTAGGTCCTCCTTCTTGCGCTTTTAAAGACTGGAGTGACAATGGCTTTCTTCCGGCCCTTGGACACCTCTCCTGTTCTCCCTGACCTTTCAAAGATGATGGAAAGTGGCAATGGTCCCCTTGATTTCACTGGGGATAGAGTAAGAACTACTGAATGTAAGGATGATTTTAATCTCAAAGTATCTGTTATTTCTGTCCCTCAGCTCCATCCCATGTGCACAATAAAGATATTTCTCAGAAATTCAAGGGGGTTTGTTTTTACTTCTCCTAAGCTACTAGTCAGCCAATTGAATAATTTGTTCTTTTATACAAGATAAACTTGATCCTGCTGGCTGACAGTAAAACCACTCAATCTTTTTCTACCACTATTTGTAAGAAAAAGACAAGGGTCTCCAAAGATATACTGATAATTTGAGCTGTGTTTAGCTGACCTCAACAGATAACCGATGGTGTTTTGTTTTGTTTTTTAAAAAAACACCTGTTTCTGTAAAAAATAAGACCTGGCTCCAAGCAATTAACTTATTTTCCATTTTCTTTTTTTTTTTTTTTCCTTTCTTTTAACACTCCTAAGACTCTCTGTATGCAGGAAAGAGATATGCAATATAGAATTAGTTGAATTAATGCTTACTACTGAGTTCCTTAACATTTTTTCCTATTTAGTTCTGAATATGTCTCCAAACACTTTTGCTTGTGCCACATAACTATGTTGTCTCAGTAGCCTCGCTATTTCATGTCCTTTCCCTCCAGCATTCTTGTCTTTTTTTGCTTTTACCTGTACATTTCCAGCTGTTTCTGAAGTTGTACTTCCTTGGGGTTTGAAGTAAACTTGAATCAAACCATTTTTCCTCTGCCAGTGAAACCTCTTTCTTATTAAGCATTTACAGCATGTGCAGCACAGCCTGTGTTTAGACATCACTTCTCTACTATTACTTAGGTGCTGGTTGAGGAAAGGGCTGCTTGTCATTGCTTAAAGACTGTTGCTCAGATTATACGTAGTTATCATGACACTGAGGTAATACATGCAAACCTGGCCCTGTATTTTGTGTTGTCCCCACCCATTCACGGAAGCCACCCTTTCACTACAACATCCTTCTTCCAATGCCAAGCTTTCCTTGGCAGTGCACCTGAAGCCTGTGACTGTTCTCTAATTTCTCTTTCTTCAACACACTTCACTTTTCTTTTCAGATAACAAGTCTGTTCTTAACCCAATACTAAATACCTTGCTACATGTAACCCTTTAATGGCATGTGTCCTGCTAGACCTGTACTTTATTTCCTTTGATGTTTTCTCTAGGTTAGCAACTCTTGACTCTGTTTCTTCTTCTCTTATCCCAGAGGTGCTTTTGTGATGGACCTGTTGGAAACTGTATACTAATGATCTCTCCAGCTATGAAATAATATCTAACAGACTAACATTTTTTTCTGTATGTAAGCGACACATACTAATTGAATCACAAGAAATTTTGTAAACTCCATGCCTAGGTAGCTGTGCTCTCTGTCACTTTTCAACAGATACCCTGTAATGTTGACTTCCTCTTTGGGAAATCTAGCTAAACAATCAAAACTTAGTCAAACAAAAAAAGTCAAAACACAGACTTTCTGTCTGAATCACAGATGTTTGAATTGTCCCAAATTCTGGTGTCACTACATGAAGTAATGACATCATGATGTCTCTAGTAACATGAAGTATTTGGATAATGATAGGTTTCTGTTCAGTTGCCTTTGTAAGAACTTCAAATATGGAAAACATAAATTTTCTAAAGGAGTTTGATAGTTTATTCATCCTTTTACTGCCTTTGTCCATATTTTTTATTTCTAAACTTTCTGTAGCTGTTTTGTTTTAATGAATATTTTGCCACTACTTTAATTTCCTTTATTCACTTATATGCCTAGACTGCACTAGGTGCAAATTTAATATTGTTAGGTCATACCGTGGGTCCTTTGCCAATCAATTCCTGTCACGTGTCAACAAGTGACTAGTAACTCTGAGCTGGTCAGGTAATGGGGATCAAGTGATTAAAATGAGAGCCTTTTCCTGTGTTTTGTCTCACACCGTCTCCAAAATTTTCTTGCAAAATTGGGGGTGATGGGTAGTATGTTCAGAAGAGGCACCGAAGTCAGCTTTCTGAAGCTCTTTTCCCTGCTACATTTCAGCTTTATTCCTTTGTAAAGTATGGGTAACAATTGCTACACTCCTGGGACATTTGGATGTTAACTTAATACTTGCTAAGATCTGCATGTTGTTGTATCAATGGCAGGGTGGTTTTTTAAGTTTCTTTTGCTAGATAGCAGATTTTCCCTTGGGGCATTCAAACATCAATGGCTGAAATTGAATGCATCCATCACTTTTCCACCACTCTGTATTACACACTGATACAAACTAAGAACGATTACAAATAGAAGAGAAAAAGTATTGGCAAGGAGAGGGAGGATGAAGAACTCCTACTGAAATAAGCAGGGTGGCAATGAGAATTTGCCAAATAAGAAAGCTGTTGTAATATTTCTGAAACAAACCACAGAATAAAGTCATCAGGGATCTGATTGCCTTTACTTGCTGATAGTGTATTGCCCTAAATAAACTGACTGGACTTTTCCCAGAATCATGTCTAAGACATTTGGCTCTGAAGACATAAAAGGGCTATGTGTTGGAGTCTTTCCCTGTGTTTCTGGCACATACACTCTTTTTGTCTTCAGTACAGCACTAAATAAGACCTTTTTGCAGGCCATTAGTATTTTAAAAGAGAAACATGTAGGAAAGGTATCGAAATGTTTGCATTTTCACCACATTGGGTTTTCTTCAATTTATTATTATTTTAGTTTTAATCAAAATGTGTATAATTGTAATTATTAGAGTTTTAGTACTAAAAACTTGGAGTTCAATAGCATAGACATTCAATCTTTCATAGCTTTCCTTAAGTATTCTCAATGTCTTTGGGGCATTCTCAAAATTTTCATTGAAATCTCTGTCTTTTGACTGATTTTAGTAGCTTTGGAGTATTTGCTCTGGCACAGAATATCTGCATTGTGATGAGTGTTACCATCGTCAAGAGAGTTACACAGGTACCTTTTATGTTTCTTACCTTCTTAGTATTCAACATAAGAAATGTATTTTATAAAGGAATAAGTACAGGCTGGGAATTCATATATGTCTTTTCCCCCATTATATTCTCTGTCTGTATATAATCCTGTTGCAGTGGTTCAGTTGTGCCAAAATAAAGCTTTAGACTTACACTGTGGTGTAAATGAGATCATGTTTGTTGTTTGTTCTGTTCAGGATGTGGAAATATGGGAAGATTACGCTGTTAGCAGCCTCTCAGTCTTACCTATATGTAAAATCATTCAAGTTAATTTTCAGCTGAGACAGTGTTCTTCACACCGCAAGTAAGCTGAAATTTTCCTTTCTCTGTTGCAGCTGCAATACTAGAGATAATTCATAAACTTGCTTGTCTCAAGTTTGAAAGTTGGAACCCTAAGTTTCAATGTTTCATGGATGCATTTAGAATATATAGCATAGTTAAGGTAGGAGTTTAGATTCTGTCAAAGTTCGCTTGTGTTGACTTTAAATAGTTAATACTGGTAATGCAATTTTAAATACATAATAACTATGAATGTTAAGCAAACAATGGATTTCTTTTTTCTAAGTTAAGGGAAAACTGAAGAAATACACTTCAATTTAAATAAACTATCTAGGAAAGAGGCTGTGATTTTTGTCACAGGAATTTATTTTTTTTAATTCTGTATATATACCTTTAAACGAGGAGAATGATCAGCTCAGCATGTCATAATTACAGAAACATCATCATGTTCACATAGTTGACAAAAATACTGAAGGAAGTAAGGAAAATAAATTTCTGCACTACTGTGTGTTGTTAAAGACTCAGTGAAGTAGAAGGCAAACTTCATAAAAACTGGATGGCATATTGGTTTTTCATTATAGGATAAAAGTTTGCTTACAATTGAAAAAGAGTCACCAAGTAGTAACGGCTCTAAAACCCTTTTGAGGAAAGCAACAGAAGAGGGAACAGCTGTCTGCCGTAGTTCTCCAGTTTGTGAGGTGTGTACAGATAGTGATGCAAGACTTTTTTATTTCTGATGTTAAGAACATGTGGGGGAAACACTTGGTCATTTTGCCTTGTTTGGTGTATGTGTGTAATTACAGAATGGAGGCAAACTATTCTTTTTTAAGCAATTTCTTCTCCTGTGTTCTCAATTATGCAAAATGAATCTGCAATTTCCTTCAGTTATTCAGATTTAGTTCTTGAATTTCCTCCATAAATAATCTTAGGTGTCTAGATTGTCCGTAAGCAATTTGTTGGAAATATTTCGTATTTAAAAGTCCAGTTATGATCATTCTCTTTGAAAAATATAACATATGGCACAGTTTCTACTTCTTAACCAATGAAGGGTACTCTTAACAAGTGGCTTTCTAGTGTAAGTACTCATAAATTCAAAATTCATTAATATTTATTTAAAATCAGTTGTTTATGGAAGTTAGTAAATTTGTTTGCTAAAATACTTGTGGAAGGGGAGTGTGAAGGTTGCCCAAATAAACTGATATTAAATAAATCTTTTTTTCTCAATTATTTTCTGAAAATATTTTTAGGTATTTGTCCACATTACATCTATATAAAATTCTCTCACAGAGCTGCACACAGACATGTAATACAAGAAGAAAAAAAAATTAATTGCAAGTAATAGCCACAATAAATATCCCAATCTTTTACCATGTCGTCGAATGTATTTACATTAGTAGGTTTCCCTTTTGTAGACCTCACTGATGAAAATCGATAGCCTCACAGAGAAGTCATAGGACATTTGAGTTTCTGTGACCTGCCACTGTGGTACCTAAGGTTGCTCAGTGCCTCTGAGGGGGTCAGTCAGAACCTTTCTGTATTACACCCTATGAATTTAGTTTTGGACTAATGACCTTTTGTTTAATTGTGGTGTTGTTTGCTTAATTTTTAAATTATGATCGAAGGGGCAATATGAGACTATTTCTGGCACCAACAGTGATTGCGGAGTTGCTGGGTTTATAGCAGAACACAATAAATTATTTAAAACTATTTTTCTCTGATCTTGATGCGCAGACTTCATGCCGTGCTAATTGTAAGCACAGTTGAAATAGCTTTTCTGGGAAACTTGGAGGAAATAGTAAGAAAGGAAGCTGGTCATGGTTCAAATCTTGTTTGTTTCCCTATTAGAAATTCCTGAGCGCTCAAATACATATTTCAGTCATTTACAGTTCAGGGTGAATTTTGCAGAAACATCTGTGTTGCTTTATAGTCTCATTCTAAGTGATCGGGAAACTGGGCTACTAATTTCCAGAGAGGCATAGTCACGCAGTTCTCAAAGGACTTAAGCGCACACTGTGCACATTTATGCATACTTGTATCTAGAAAACTTGCAGATCCATACATTTGCCTAACTTTTCAGAGAAAACTGTCAGTTGCCAAGTTTCCACAGGAATTTTGTGAATTTGACTGTGCAGTTTTCAGCCTCACAGGTTACAAAGCCACTGCTGAGAACAGTAGTCAAGCTCACAAGCCTTGTAAAATATCATATGAAAATACATTTTGAACTGCTTGAGGTTATGACTGCCAATGTTCTGTTTTCATTACCGGTCTTAATTTTAAACTGGGACTTCTCAGTGCAGGGATACATCCTCAGATGCAAATTGCTTCGGTAGTGCTAGAAATTGTAGTTTACATTTATTGGCACTGAAAAGATATTTTGAACTAAATTGAATATATGGGTTTAAAGTAGACACACATTCTCATCACAGTAAGGCCTTAATTTCAGATTTAAAAAGCAGGTACTGTTGCAGTCGTAGCGCCAGAAAAACTAAAAACTTCCTTTGAAAAATGTGGCTGTGTGTTGTTACTGCCAGTTTGTAACTCATTTGTGACACTTTCGAATTCCCGAGAGCATTTTTCTGGTAACTTTATTATCTGAATGATATTATCATTAAAAATTCAACAAATATTGTTTGACTTCTCTTTAAATAAAAGAACAGCTCTTCTGAGACACTTATTAAACTTTACTACAGGCATTGTAATTCACGTAACAGGAAAACTGGAAGTTATGGGCAAAAAAACACAGCCAAGAAAACCCACCCCAAATACTTCAGGTTTATTTATAGGGTACATGGGCAAATAAACAAAAGGGCCTGCTGCTAGTAGGTTATACCCAGACTGTAAAACCTGCAGTTTAGACCTCCCACCTAGAACAAGAGTTGACGACATCCATTTCTGACCTCATTGCCCCAGATCACCAACTTCCTTATCATGAATGAGATGCAGGCATTAAATTTTGTTCAAAAAGTTTTTCCTTGAGTAGTTTATGTTACAGAAGATTTTTCATGTACATGGCACCCACCTCTGTTAGCTGGATACAAGTGCCTGAAGCTGTGTGGGGAGCATCATTTAGCACCTCTGCCTACAGGTCCATCTTGGGTGAGATGCAGGATCTGACTTGCTATTTTCAGGGTCCAAGTCCATGGCATGAGTCTTGTGGGTCCTCAAGAACATGGTAGAAGGGGAATGAGAGCACAATAAGCAACAAAAGCCACATTGTGCAACACTGGTCTATCAGAGGTCATAGAGGAAGTTTACTAGTCATATACAGTAGCTGAAACAAGTCCATGAATAAGTAAAATATCTGTTCCACATGGAGTGGTCATCTCAGCTTCTGAGCGTGGGGGAAAGATTAGGTATGTATCAGCTAGTCACGTTGAATGATTTTTTCTTCTCCAACAGAAAACTGGTTTTGAGTTGTGTTGAGCTGCTGAGGTAGTGGATGTCAGATGAATTTTAATAGGAAGCTAAAGGGAAAAAAAAACCAACAACAAAACCCTAAACCCCTCCAGAGATCTTGCTGACAGCTCTACACATGTTTAGATATTGTTTTCTATTTAAATGCTCCCCACTGAAGATGACCTTGGATTTTGACCTTTCATCAAGGAGAGGGGATGTAAGCTTGTACACTGGGTGTATGCCTATCATTTCTCAGCCATTCCTATTTTCAGAAAAGTATTATTCTTCAGGTTACTGAGGTTGGTCTTATCCTATAGAATCTAAATCTGTAATTCTATATTTGACTTGGTGAATAGGGAAGGACAATTTGGTTTTCTCTGGCCCTCGTTAAGCATTGTATTTTATCCTTCAAAAGTTTTGTCAATGACTTCAAATATCTTGTGTAGAATACAAACTCTACTGTATGCAGAGACCATGTGCAATGCATATTAAAACTTCACAATAAAGATTATATTGTGCCCCTAATGTGCAGGGATTTACATATGTGACGCTAGGATGCAAAGTTATTATACCCACATAAAAAAGCTACTTTAAAATGCAGAACATGGCCATTTTCCAAAGTGAATATTACAATATTAAATATTTGCAATACTGAATATATTATTGTAATACTGTACGTGTGCCAATATTTTAGCAGTAGCCATGCTCAAAGACTTGCCAATTTGCAGTTAGATAAATTAACTGAGTTGTTTCAATACTATTTGGTATAACCATAGCTTCCCTATTCTTACCACAGGGAAAATATGGAATAATTAAAATGAAGTTGTATAATTACCTCTGGCATTATGAATCAGTGAGACTTTACTGATTCTGTCATTCTAATGTATATTTCATGACTGAAATTGCACTAAATATGTGGCTCTTGATGCTTAATTCTACGGTCCAAATTCTTATAATTTGATGTTCCCATACAAGCAGACCTTGAGTGTAAAGGGTTCAGGATAATACTGCAGTAGGGAAAGGAGAAGTCCAAAAGAAATATTTTGACACCTTGACAGTATTTTGACAGCAAGACCCTTCAAGAAGAGTAAATCTCAAAATAGCGAGTAAAGAAATTAATGGGAAACTGTGAATGATAAGAATAGTTAGAAAAGTGGAAGTTGCTGAAAGAAGGAGAAAAGACAATGGAACATCAAAATAAGTGCTCAAGGGGGAGGAGAAGGATTAAGGAATCCTGAAAACATGCTGCTCAAAATTATTCATTACAGTGAGGCTATATGAAAGGCTTCAATAGCTCTATAACCGTCTCTTGAATACGAACAAAATTCTTGCCTTTGCTAGGCTGACAGTAT
This sequence comes from Limosa lapponica baueri, assembly GCA_002844005.1. NCBI lineage: Eukaryota > Metazoa > Chordata > Aves > Charadriiformes > Scolopacidae > Limosa > Limosa lapponica. Next base: position 161,349 of record KZ506387.1, read on the forward strand.
TTCATATATTTCATATAGTATCGCTATAAGAAAATTTTTTTGTGATAAAATAATATTTATTAATTTCTTACTGACTTGTGGAACTAAGGAAAACTTACAAGATCCAGCAAAAGTCTATTTTGCCGTGGTAACCCAGGAGTTTTCTGCGAGGTCTGTGCTTACATTTACAGACCTGTACCCAAAGTTCCTGCAACTTTTCACGCTGCATCTAAAGTGAATTCTTTGTGAAAATGTCTGTACAGTGCTTTTATATCAGGATAGCACTTCCAGCACTAACAAAAGAGGAGTCCTGAATAACCTGGTAAAAAAGCAAGATGGCTGATTCACACCAATGATCATCAACAGCATCTAGATTAGGTGACACTAAAGAAAGGCGGGAGGGGGAGGAGGGGGGGAATTAAATTTGCCTAATATTCAAAGTTGGAAAAAGTTTTTCCCATATCAGAAGGAGAATCATAAACCTCCCTATTGATTGTGTTGACAGTAAACCAAATAAAGGTGGTTTCTTCTTTAACAGATTGCATGGACATGCTTGTACCTAAATAAGCTTATCTTATTCCTTTCTAGATGCTAATAGATATTTCTAAGCTGTTGGATGGACATTAGGTTTCAAATGTATAGCTAACAGAATAAGGCATGTGTAGTTACATAGATCTGTCACTTTTATGTAGAAGAGGATGAGCCATCGAACTTTGGTGTCTGGCTGTATAAATCCAGATCCTAGCCCTCTCTTCCGTCTTACTCACGCCCAAACACAGGTGCACGTATGTATCGTACAGCCTGCAGTGCAGAAACCAACATTTGCTTCTAAATCAGACTTCCACATGGCAGAGCAATAAAATGCATCACAGGAGCTTATAGTAGTAATTATTCTCAACCCTGGCTTAAAATAAGTGTTTGTGCTGTCACATTCTTTTTCTTCTGCTGGGATGGAGGCAGTGCGTTAGCCAGAGACTGAGACACTCCTTGGTAAAAATCTACGGGAAGGGGTTTGGCACATTGCTTCTCCACATCTCTTATGATCTCATATAAACTAAGGGAATTTTCCAGTTATTAATGGGCAGAGGAATGTATCAGAAAAGAAGTTTTAGCTGAGACGCTACTCACATTATTGTTGTAAATAATTGGATTATTTCAGCTAGCACTTCAGCTATTGTGAATGTGATATGGCTGTTACTAGCAAACACTGAAATATGTGTTACAAGATGACAGGCAGGTAGTAAATCGCCAACCAGAAAACACTGATTAAAATATTGCAATATTTTTTTTATAATGGCCAGTGGAGATAGCATTCCATAAGTAAAAAGAGCAAATTTTACTAATTGGGTCCCTTGGCTTGATGGCATCATTATTTCCTTTTTTCTGCATTGTCCTTCTTTAGAGAATTTTTAACCTTTCTTTTTCAGCAAATAAGGTGGGAGGGATTGCAGGATTACACAGTGAGTCTTGTTTCATAGGAAGCTAGTTAGTAAACAGGACTCTTAGATATCAAGTAATATACATATTTTTTTAAAAAAATGAATATAAAATAATGTTGAATAAGTTTTTCATTATTAAATAAATTCATTATTAAATAAAAATTAAAAGGATATTACAATGTTGTAGCAAAGTATTTATTTTGTATGGCATTAGGAACTTTGTAGTGGTGAAGTCAGTGGAACTAAAGCCCTCTCATAATAGTCCGGGAAGGCTTTAAGATTCAATCATTTAAAGAGCAAAACCTTAACATGAATTAGATCAGACATGATGCTGAACCCTCTGCAGGGTGCTGGTACACACAATGGCTATATTGTGAGAAGTCTGACTCATAAAGAGTGTCTTACATAAAGCATATTATATAAAGTAGCTCTTCACCCGCTGGCATACATTCAGGACTCCAGAAAGTTCTGCAGATCTCGCAAAGTTTGGATGTGTCACCACATTCAAGTCTGCCTGCGCCTGTGAGTGGCCACCACACTTAGATTTTATAAATACATACACACAGATCAAACATCCGAGTGTAATTGTAGAGGCAATCAATGAGGAAAGAGGAGCATGCCTGTTGGTAAAAGGCAATATTTGCCTTTTGCCAAAAATGTTACTGCAGTTTTAGTACCTGCACAGAGCAAATAAGAATTTAGCCTGTGCATGAATGAATTTGTGTAGTGCACTGCCTGAAACGGAACAGGCATCTTTCTGCATATGCTAGTATGAAACAGTTCATCATTCTGCATAGTGATTAATAGTTATTGTTATTATTATTTTATTTTTTAAATTGCCAATATGGTGAAATGTACAATAGGAATTATATTTTAGCCTACACGCACTTCTCGTTCAGCTCAGCTTTGCTTTACAGCTTACAGGCTCTCACCCCATTAATCACAAGGTGACACTCCTAAGTGGTAAACCTGATGATACATATTAATATTTATGGGTTTGCTATACTGTACTCTTGCTTTTGCTATACTGGAAAAGAGCAGTGCTGTCTATCAGAATGAGCTAACACCTCTTTAAAGCTGTAAACTGACAAGCAGCACACTGGCATTTTTACTAATTATTTTACGAAGCCGATGACAACTAATCAAACTGAACTGCCAAGCAGTCTGCCTATGCAGTGGCTGGCACTATTTGCTTTCAATACCTGTTCTGTAGTTGTAGGAATTTTCCTTCTTACCAGCATCTGCTAAATGTAACATACTTTTTGAATGCAGATTGGTTTACTAATCTTAAAGGAAAAGCAAAGCAACTGTAAGGTCAACCCCAAATCTTCCAGCCTCCAGGTACTCTTTTCTTTAATGCAAACAAATATTTTCATTGGAGTATACCAGCTCATTTGGAAATCAGGCCAAGCATCCAAGTATACATAGATATAGTACTTTCAATATAATAGTACTTTTCCATGTAATATTTCAGTGTAGTAGTACTTTGCTTACTGACAGATGCCAGTCTTGCCAGCATTTTGTAAATAAATCTTTTCAAATGTGCATGAAATTGTGACTTATTTTGAAATGTGGGGTTTACTGTTTGTGTTTTTTTTTAACAAATTTACATTTTAAGTAACGGTCTGATTATCTGTGGCTAATGTAAAAATGAACTGTTAGAAATGTCAGGCTTTTCACATTAAAAGCTATGACGCCATTTGACCATTAAAAGCAGCAAGATTTTTCAACAGTCTGAGACTCTCCCACTGCCCTCATATACAGAGTCCTTGAGGCTCGATATGTGAGCCATAAACATGGATAGAGCCACTTATGTGGAATTTTTCTATTGAAAATATTCTACCTTGAGAATATTGGCTTAGCTGAGTTTGGGTTCATGAGTTCAGAGATTTCTGGCAACTCTTAAACTTCTGGAAAGCTAGCACTACATGAAGAAATGCTGTGATCTTTTTTAGCTGAGCTGACATGTTGTCTCTCTAGCTGAAAATAAACTGATCTGGTGTGCTGAAGCCAGATTCCAAGCTGCGCATTCTATCAAGGCTACTTTTCCTTAAGCAGCTCTCCCAATCCCTAGTGAAGTCTTTAGAAAATATTTTTACTACAGTAGATAATAGTGTGTCTACCAGTGGTGTTTTGTGCAAATGTTAAGTAATGAATTGTGAATATTCTCTATTACTAACATCCAATCACTGCTAAATGATAGGTTCAGAGAAAATCTGCCATCAGATACTATAAAAGCATGCTCAAAAGCATCTGCAGCTTTTGTGTGTGTATGTGTATATGTACATGCATATATATGTATATATAATCTTATATATAATATACATTCAAGTATGTGTGTATACACACACAGAAAGGCCTGCATGTATATAACCACATCTTCTCAGGCCATGTTCCACCACCTTTTTGCTCTCTGTTTGAATCATTCGTTATTGATTCACTCTAGAATATTAAAACCAAAATAGTAAAAGTTTTTGATTCATCAAAAATACTATATATGTGATCATGGTGTTCTCTCCTAAGTTGTCTGATGGTACATGTGCAGCGTTTGTGGAAAGCTCCATCATGTTCCCTTAGGGTGCATGTATATGTTTGTACACGCATTTTTTTGCTGAACCTATTATTGCATGTTGACCCAATAGACTCTGAACTGTGACACTGCATGTCATCTGTAAAATGCAGGAAAAATAAGTTTCTGAGACAGCTGTTTTACATGTCAAGTGTTTAGTTCTATACAAAAGTAAGGAAAATACTGTAGCAGCACCAACAGGGTAGCTCTGTCTTCTTTGATGTACTCATTTCCTGCCACCTTGAGTCCTCATCATAGTGCAGTACACAGAAAGATTATGCCTGCACTGTGTATGGGTTTTGCCCTTGATGAATCCAGTCATTTCAGCTTTCACAAAGAACAAGCCTGTCTAAAACCAGAGTGGATTTGTAAAGTGTTTACTAAGCTTTAAAATCCAGCATAACAGGCGTGATTAAATAGACACCAATGACAAACAGACAGTTCTGTAAGAAACAGCACAGCACATAACAATAACTGTTCCACAAGTTTACTCTTTGTTGCTGCTGCTTTCAGGGAAATTGAAAATGTGCGATATTTTTTCTTTCAGAATTTGTTGGAGTACTTGAAGAGCTCTGTTTAATGTTTGGTTTATGTTTTGTGCCAATTTGTTATAAAACAAGGCTCTTTTTGCTTCCAGTGGAACCCTAAATAAAATGACTCTTGCAAACAATACGGTGTTCATAGCACTATTGTGCTTCAGGTGTGAAGGCACCACTGAACAACCAGCTGGTTATTTCACTCTGTGGCAACAGATAGTTGCATTGCTTTTCAGCTACACTGTGATGATGAGTGACTGGTTTATTTCATGGTCTCCCATTTAAGGGACAAACCACCTGGGGAACTAATGGCCAACTTTGTACATAGTGGTCAGCAGTGGTCACCACAGTGTGCTGTACACAGCAAGGTCTCTCTTCTAAAGGTGTTTGAGCAAGAGGAAGCATCCCGGCTGTGTTGAATGAGCTTTTGCAGCCCTAACACCGTGTGGACAATGCCCAAGCTCATGCTGCAAATCAGAGTCAGCTCTGGAAATAACTGTTGAGGAGCACTGGTTCTTTGTCCCATCATTACAAAGTGCTGCATACCAACACTTACCTTAATCTATAGAAATGAAAACTAATACAGCTACTATTACACTATGCCAGTGGGGGGGGGGGAAAAAAAAGGTATAATACGTTCTACTGCTCTTCCTTCAACAAGTAGTAAAGAATGCAACATTCTTAGTGGAGTCTTCTGTCCACCAACAGTAAAGTAGCTTTCAAGCAATATAATTAAATACACTTGGTACAGTTGATATTATCTCCCTAATGACTTCTTAATATTAAAAAAATAATAACTGAGAATATAAATCACCACCACAAATAGGAGACTAGCAGCTACATTACACAAGAAGGCATAGACAGAATTGTCTAAAATCCCTGAAGAGGGGTGGGCATTGACCTATATTTAGGCCAGCAGTCTTAGGTATGTCTGTAGCTTCTCAGAAAAGCACACAGATAGGCTGGAAAAGGCTTCTGTAAGTCCTTTGTGTGCCTGACACCTCATTTTGTCAATTTTGTGCCACTGCAACTCTATTGAAATCTTGCTAGCTGTTAGATAATTATAGTTTTGATGATTTTTTTTTTAAAGTAGTTATGTTTAATTATCAACTTTTAGGTCTAATCTGCCTATGATTGAAGAGTTCTGATAAAGCACAGCATGTTGGGGAGATTGTGATAGAGGGAGAGTCCCTGAACCAATCACAGAAGGGAGAAGAGGGAGGAGACACAGGCAGGAATAGAGCATTAACTATGCAGGCATCCAGCACATTCCACTTCGTACTGTTCATCCCTTCTTCCACTGCCATGTGTTTTCATTTTTGACTGGGAGTGAATGCTACATGTGGCTTTCTCTAAGCTGTCACCCATGCCTCTGGCAGAGACATTACAGTGTCTCAGATGAGGAGGGTAGGTTTGCAGAGGCAAGATGGATTCCTCCCTGCAGATCTCATGAGCTCCTGCTTGGAGTTCCAGATATTTGAGCAGAGACTGTGATTTGCTTGCATCTCACCTCCACCTGAGCTCTGAACTGAGATAAGCATAAACCATCTCAGTCCACTGAGTTATGTTGGAACATGGCAATGCTTGCACTTAAAAAGTCAGCATATCATCCAATAACGTTATTGCTGGTAGAACTCCATGCTGACTTGGCTTCTAGACAGGGCTGGTTTTGTCTGAGAATCAGCCCACTCAGAACCTACCTGTTTGTGGCAAGGGATCTGCAATTTTAAAGCAAGCCTAAAAAAACCAAGTAGACCATTGTATGCTACTTCAAACACTGCATGAGAGCGCTCCTTCTCCCTGCAAGCAGAGGTTCTCCATAATAGTGCTGTGATACTGTTTTATGGGTTTTGGTAGTGACACATTTAGCTATAAAAAATATTTTCATTACTGACAGCCTCAGGAGAGGTAGGTAACTTATCGCGTTGTGCTATGCTGTACTGTGTTGTGAGTGTACTGCAGTGACTGGGGAAAGATTATGAAATAACTCCAGGACCACTGTTGCTGCCCTGGAAGACAGAGCACAGCACCACAGAAGTTATAAGAGCATTTTTTTCTCCATGGTTATTGCATCCCAAAGTGGTTGTGTCAGGACATCACCACTTCTTTTTCCTGTTTTTTCAACCACAAAACTAGGCTCAGAATTTGATTTGGCAGCCGCTGAGCCACCCTAATATAGCAGCAGACGAATCTAGGCAAAGAACAGATCTATCACTATATCTGACTGATCTCTCTGCTTATGCACAGTGACAAATTCTCACCTCTCCATATAGATCAGCAGGCTCTGAAACCAGTCAGTCACGCATAAGTTGTGACAGCGCATCACAAGATTGGCAATTTGGAACCCCAGAGTACAAGGTAAAACATGCCGGTTTTTTGCATGAAAACAGCAGCCTTTTCCATTTCAATACTTTTTACCACCCTCACCACCCCACCACCCCCCACCCTCCATCCTTTCACAAGAAAACATAATGTTCTTCTCTCTATCTTCCAATACATAGAAACGCATACAAAGCAAGGAAGTAATGAAAACAAGTCTTTCAAGATGAATTTTCTGTATCTCTTTTTCTTTAACGTATTTTCATTTTCTCAGCTCAGGACTGGTTAAGAAAGAAATTCCCATTTGCTATATTACCTTTAAAATGTAAAGTTGAAAACCTTGATATTGAGATAAAAATTTAGGCATGTCAGTTGACAGAGAGAAAGAGATGGTCATGAGAAGAATACTATAGATACGGTAAGTATCATCAGCTGTCTGACTTCAATGAAAACTGGAAATACGTGGCTTGGTTTTAGAAGCTAGTGATATGGATAAAGGATATTTTAAAAGTAGCTTTACGTCTTGCATTGCTCTTCTATAGAATTTGAATTACTAAAATACTTGGGCTTGTCAGAAAACACATCCCAGTTAAAGACACTGGCTCTCAGTTAAAGACACTTAGCCAAATGTCTTAGAAAAAGGGTATTTCAAGGAGCTGCTGAAGAACATGTGCATTTTGTATTTTTGCATGTTGAATGAAGCCATTAGGAACCACACAACTAGGGAAATGGAGCTGAAGTATATAAAACTTCATATAACCGAAGTATGTAAAGCTTCAGTTAAAATAAATAAGTAAAAGACTTAAGTGGATTTTCAAGCATTTTTATTGTTAAGAAAAGCTATTGGGCACAAATGAAATGTGCTTATTCTCCCTAACATGGGAATATTGGTAAGACTGAAAAATAGTTGTGTCAGTTTTACGGTTTCCTCTGAAAATGTTAAAAAAAGTAGTTTCCAGGTCAGAAAGCTGAGAGGAGATTTATATAAAGACAAATTAATAAATAAGTTTATAAAACTTTTAAGTCTAACTTTCATGTTTGACATGATGTTCTGTGTTCTTTTGCATGATGTGAGTCTAATGGCGATCTGCCCATTACATTGCAGCATGGGACTATCTATCAAGTAGATGCTATTAATGACATACATTTAATATGATGGTTCCCAAACTTTTTTTGATCACTGTACCTAATATGTATTAAGTTTTTTTATGGATCACTATTCAGCCCTAGCATTAAACTTTTAATTTAAAACTCTCTTTAAGATGATATAAATGAAAATAAAATAATAGCTTTTCTGGAGCAGCTGCAGGCTGCTGAGCATAAATTCACAGACCACCCACTAATCTATAGACCACAATCTGGAAACTGCGGTTTGATGGGCTTATCTGATGATTTTTTTTTTTACAGTTTGCATATAATTACCTGGGCTCAGCTTATTTCCTAGAGTTTTATCCACTTTCTGAAAATCACAGCTTCATTGTTGGTAGAGATCACAAACTCTGGGTTGGACATAAAACAGACCTATCTTCTCAAGAGATAGTCACTGGTTTCCAAAGTGCCAGCATGCAGGATTTCAGAAAATACCAGTCTACTGCAGCAATCTGTGCAGTGAGAATGACTAATAAAAGAACATGTCGCAAAGTATGGCCTTGGTCACCGAGATCTGCAAGGAAGCCTGGCAGTCCTTTGGAATTAGAAAATTCAGATGTCAGGATAATAGACGCTTTAAGCCATCCAGTAGATTAATTATGCAGGGTGTATTGTTCTGGATCCATAGTTTCCGAGGCCTGAAGTGTCATTAGTTATAATGATGGACTACCGGTGTAGCAAGGAGAACATACACTTGCAATGGCTTATTTTCTTTCAAGAGAGGTGAAGCCTCAAAGCTTTTAATTTTTAATTAACATATCAGATAAAAATACCTGGTTCGTCAACGACGTATGGTATATACCTAACTTTGGAGCCTCAGTAGAAACAAAATATTTTTAATTTATATAAGAATAGGACATCAGCTCTGAAATTATTATTGCTGATTATTGCGAGAAATAATGTGCTTTTGCAACACTGTAAATTCTGGAGTAAAATGGCCATGTTCAAAATGTTTCACATGCCAGTGGTTCTAAGAGGATATTTGCCAAACAAGGCAACTCATAAGGGATAACTCTGAAGACAGGCAAGTTTAGACAGTAGAGTTTCCAGAATGCAAGCCTTTGGAATTTGCTGTCCCTCCATAACAGTTTTAAGGCATCACTTTGGAAATTTGTTTTTACTTTAGCTGGCAAGATGTTGGTCTGTTATTTTCTGTAGGAGAACCTCAGGGACATCCAGTTCAGCCAATGGTGACTGTAGCAATTAAAAGAAAATAAACAAATTCCAGGCTCCAGGAGTGTTACAGGGTATGTGAATATTTACAGAATAATCCATCCTGTTCTCTCCAGGTCATGAGGATGACCAGCTTTGAGCAGGTGAAGTTAAAATGAGATGAAGAAAAAAATATAAGCAAAACCCAAACAAACAAAAAATCAAAGCAAATATTATTTCCAGCACCACAATGCTAATGATATTTACTATGGAATATTGAAATATCAACCTGACTTCAGTTCTCAACTTGATTTCAGTTCTCCAGAAATATTCTGAGGAGGGAGCAACCTAGTGCTTCTGATGCTCTCTTTCTCGGTAGTAGAACAAAACCCTTTGGCAAACAATTTTACTCTTCTTGACCAGAAATAGAAACTGGCTTTGGGTGTTCCATAAAATTTGTAGTATTTAAAAAAGAAAATAAACTGTCGGCTGAAATATGGCTTGTTACAAGCCAGTAAAATACTCTCCAGCTGATCCTGAAAAGTAGATGGATTTCTTTTTTTTTTTTTTATTGAAGTGGAAGGAATCATTAGCTGTCTAGCAGAACAAAGTGCTAAATTTTCAAGAAAAACAGAAAAGTAACATATTAAGTTCTACTTTAGTGCCAAATCATGGCATAAACTGGAAAAGTCCAGAGCAGTTACTTTTAAGGCAAAGTAGCATCACATAACCTTTAATTACAGAAGAAAGAAGGACCTTCATTTTTATCTTTATCTGTTACTCAGGAAGCATCCGTATCCAAGATCAGCTTTACATGCTCTTCCTTGAAGCATGCTGCAATGCAAGACTTGGAAAGATAGTTGTGAATTAATATTGTGTAGCTTAGTACAGAAAATACCCATATGCCTTATTCTTTTCACATTTTGTAGGGCGAAATAAACACAATGCAACAAAAGCAACATTAAAAATCACAAAGCTCAGTCAAAAGTACATCCTGTTCTCTTATATCACAACACTAAGGAAAACACATTATACTTTCTCAGTCCCCAAACCTTTCCTTCCAAAAGATGGAGGTAAGTCGTGAGACAATTTTTCCTCACATTAAGTTCTGTTTTCAAAAGGCAAACGAGTATTCAAATTATTCTTATCTTTACATGTTCAAGTGGCTGAAACACCTTTCTCAGCGAGAGGGGAAAATTTTGCTGCTTCACCCCTACTTACTGAAGGGTGTTCTCATTAAGTTACTGCATTTCACACTAGGTGATTTTTGATTCAATGGGGTTTTTGCTTCTTCTTTTGACTCAAGTTGCAACTTCTGCCTCTATTCTTTGCTTTAGGAAGGGGGAAAGTACTATCCTGGTACTCTCAGTTGCACTGGAGGCAACAGAAAGAGTGGAAAACACAGAATTGTTCCAGCACTTCCAAGATCTCCATGGCAGACAGATAATTTAGCCTGTGTTGTGTTTGTGATGCACAGCCGCCTAGCCAGTGTGCTGGGAAGAGCACCAGTTCTGCCTGACATCCATGGGCAGCTGTGCCAAAGGAAGCAAGATATGATAGCAAATACTGGAGTTTGCAGTAGGTTTCTGGTCACTGTCTAATGGTCTAAAACTTGAGCAACTGTCCAAAAAAATCTGCTTCCCAGGGAGATGCCTGGGCAAGATCTGAGTCTTGAACAGTGTGAAATTTGGGGGAAAGAGATAGTTTTCCTGTTGCCTGTGATCTTTAAGTCATTGTACAAATCTGTGAGAACATTCTACAAAGAAGATAATCACTACCCTTTATCATTGAAGATACACAATCAAACAGTCATTGGATATGTGCTAGGCAGAAAGTAAATTGATTGGTTTATAAAAGACTTCTTTTTCCATGCAACGTGCAACATCTATTGTCATTGCTCCCTTGCTAAAGTATCCATTTCTTGGTAAGCTTTTTCAGAGAACAGAAAGCTTTGCTTAGGAGAATAGCTTCAGTTCCCTTTCATTTGGCTAAGCCAGTGAATAATTGGTAATATAAATCCCTGAGTAAAAAAAAAAAAAAAAAATCTCTAGTGAGCTTACAAGTGCTGTATGGTTTGTATTTTCTCAAAAACCCGATTGCTTGTCTAAAAAATTCACACACACACCCCAAAAAGAAAAGGGGAGAAGGGGGGAGGGGGTGGAAAGAGAGAAAAGCCAAAGGCCTACTTTCTGCTTTTAATTTCATAGTAATTCCACTGAAACCTCAGACGGAAATGGATTTGGAAATGGATGTAACTGCAAGTCTAATTTGTGTATGTGCTCTTAAAAACACAAAATAGGAAGTTGAGCATGTATCCCAAATATCTTTTCTTACATTAAGGAAATGAATTTATAGTGGCATAAGGTAAGAGGGAATCAGCTCTTCTGTCTTTATTCTCCTGCAATCATACACTTGCTAAATTAATTATTGGTAACCTTAAACGAGACAGGACCTCTCTTTAGCTTCTTTCTGTCTTGCAGATAAATAACAATAATTTGGGGAAAAAGTAGAGGGACTGAGACCATTGGGAGTCATATAGAGCTGAAAAGCTTTCCAAGATTAAATAATAAAATTTAGGTAGTCATGCCCAACCAATGAACTGATCTGCAGATACCTTTAAGTACATTATATAATGGCAGGAGCTGGGGTATGCCAATGGAGACATACTGCCTGGCACTCATAAATAAAATGAAAGGTCTGCTTAAACCTGTATTAAGATAGTAATACTTGATAGTGGGCTATTTTGTGTCCAGAAATATCATCTATAGCTTGTATATGTACGTTACAAAAGGCTATAAAAAAGCTTCATATTCCAATACAAACTAGTTGATGCTGGAGCCAGGAAGGCACTGTTCAGTTCGTTATTCAAGCAGGAGGTTGGACTAGATGACCCCAGAGCTCCCTTTCAACCTGAATTACTCTGTGATTCTGTGATTATCCAGCTCTATAGCTAAGCACGGGCAGAGATGTGTGAAATTCTGGAAGCTTTGACTTTTCTCTAAAGAATTAGGACTGTCCTATATGGAAGGAGGATATCAAGCTTGTTGGACTCTCTTCTCTGATCCTGTATGACATATCCTACTTTCCTAAGTGTATTGCAGCTTAACTCATTTTTTAGACGATTGCATGTAATTCAACCAATGAAAAGTGGCTTCAAAAGATGTAGCCCTTTTTGTAATCGACCATAATGTAGTCTTAGGGAAGGAGGCTTGTATGCGATCAGAAGAAATGAGGTGATGTACTATGAAAAGATGTAGGTACTTCGACATTTGCAGGTGAATGGGTATCTTTTGAAAGACTTTTTCTCTACATCAATCAATATTCCTCTAATGAGGAGAGTCCATGCAATAGCATTCAAATGTGTATCAAGAGGTCAAGTATTGTACTAGCCAGATTAGCAAGAGAATATGGGTCTTGCATAATATTCTAGTCAAAATCTGGGTTGCGGTTGTAAACCTGCTTGCCAAAGCTTAGGGCTTTGTGAAACTAGGATTTAAAGTGTGGATCATCTTAAATATAAATACTTTTAAAGAAAAATTAACATTTTTTGGGGGGGTTGAAAATCAACTACCATCCTAAACAGTCTGAGATAGACTTCATGCTAGTTTATGCAAAATGTAGTTATGTATGGATTAAGCACGAACAAAAGCCCAAACTTCTCACAAGTTGCCATTAACTTTTCAAATGTCTCCCTTTTTAGAAGGTAAATTAAGACCTCCAGGTACCATTTTGGCCATATAGTATTTTGACAGTACAGTAATATCAGTAATATCAGTTTCACTCTATAAATCATTAATATGAGAAGATTCGTGCAGAACCTGTCAAAGTTTGCAGCATTTAATTTGAAAACTGTGTATTTTCTTAAGAATAATCCGTACATTCTCTCCATCATCCTCACTCTTTATAGAGTGAGAAAGGCTAGATGGATCAGACTATATGCTGGAGTTTTTTGTTTGTTTTCTTTTTTCCTATATGCACGTAAACATACTATTTTTTCTTCTGTTTTTGGTCGTCTTTTTCTTGAACATTCAGGATTGTAGTCACAGCTTCACCCAGGTGATGTAATTTTGATAATCCTCCCCTCCAAGCACTCCATAGTAAATGTGAGGACACATCATGCTGCTACCTGAGATTTAATTTATTTGAAAATCGTGTTTGAATATCTTTAAGAAATAAATGGAGGACCATTATTCCTTTCACAGAATCCTTATCTGATTGAAACTTCAAGATAAGTTCCCTTTTTGTCAAAGAATGGATTAATGCAGGTAGTTCCAGAAGAAACAGAAAGTGGTTGAAATACTAACCTGGCTGCTCTGATGATCTGAAAGTATTTAGGCAACACAGATTGGGTGACATTTTCTTCCTTCTTCCCCAGACAATTTGGGTTAAGTGGTGTTACACAAAATCTTGTTTGTAGCCTCTCATTGCTACTAGTGTTAAAGTGAGTAAGTGCTGTATAATTGTCTGGGGAGCATATAAATGGCAAAAAGCTGAATCTGGGGATATTTTGTATTATGTAGGATAACAACAAAAAAACAGGTTGAACCTTACTTTCTTTCCTAGTTCCTCTTTTTCCTATCCCTTTGACTGCTTGATTTCCTGATGTGCTGGAAATATAACATGGTCTGCCTCTTATGCAAGTCTAAAATCAGAGCTGGCATGTGGTTTCTTTCAGCCTGTCAAAGATGCAGTATGCTATACTCTGTTCAACAATGCTGCTCAATACAGCATATGACTGTAAATCTTCTTTTCACGTACACTGCAGTAGAGACTTTTGTCCCTTGTGATTTACCAGGTTTTATTCAGCTATAAAAGGACTGGTGTTCAAAAACTGTTTCAGGAGGGATTTAACTAGTCCTGAGAGGGTACAAAAAGATGGTAAATTCCATTCTTTAAAAAAAAAAAACCCAAACCAAAACAGACAAACAACAATAAGAACCCCAAACCTGCAAAGAAATAGAAACAGATCTAAATTTTTATTTACTTAATGATTGCTACAAAAATTCTGAACACATATTGCTTACAAAATTATAGGTCAGGAGCTAATAACTGGAAACAAAACTCTGGAAGCCTCTGAGGTCAGGAAGGCAGTATTTTGTTTAGTAACTGTTCTTTTTAACTCCGTAAAGTTTTTACTGTTTAACTTTATACTACCATGTAATCAAGCTAGAGCTTGGACTCATTTTTTAAAACTGCAAACAAGAGCTAATAATGCTGTGTTTAGCTGCTTCTGAATGTAGATTTGACATGGCAGCTTGTGTATGTCAGAAAGAAAAAAGGAATTAGTATCTGTAAGCCTACCAGCAGTTTCCATAGAAGACATACATCAAGCCAACACTGCTGAACACACAGTTTAGACACTTCTTAAAAATATATATTTAAGCCTTAAAGTCCTGTCAGTTACTGTATTTGTATTGCCAAGATTTAACTAGACTCCACAAAAATCATGTATTGTATTGCTACTGTCAGCTATCTTCTGCCTATATGTCATTTCAACCTAGATTTCTGAATAAAGTGTTTTTGAAGATTTAAACCATGAAATTAACCCATTCTATGCTGAATTTCTGAACCATTAAGAAGCCTTATATAGATTAGTTTGAAAATATTGTGCCAAGGTTTTTATCATTCTTACTGCCAACATCTCCCTGGAAGCACAGGGTAGGTTTCCAAATCTCTGCAGAGTGATAAGGCTTAACTGGCCAATGAAACATTTGTCCCTCCTTACAGTAGGTATCACAGCAAATCATAAATACACACAGTTCAGAAACTGCTGATATTGCCGTTGATACATAATGTCCAACAGGCACAGGCCAATCTGTTGTTCTGCAGCATAAACATGCAGTTCAGAACAGCTCACATTTGAACTCAAATAGCCAAAATATGGATTTAAAGAGCAAGAAAAAAAAAATGTTTTCTTCTTTTGCACAGTTAAAGAAAAAAGCCATGTGATGGTTCAAAAGCATATAGTATCCAAGAAGGCATAGGGTCTAAGACCCATTAGTACCCGATAACAAGATGCTCCAATGAGCAGAAAATGTAAATGGACATGATGAAATAACAGCAAATGAAGAGGAAACTAAAAAGGTTTCTCTTGGTTGTTTATTATTCTAAAAAGATGTGAAAATGTTGGGGGCAATAAAGGGGGTATTTTCAATATACTGGTGGGAAAACTGTAGTTAGTGGGTGAGGGGCTGTGAAAACAGAAAAACAAATTATGTGATGGTTTAAATCAATGTTGTTTGGTCAATAAGATAAAATAAGAGCTATTATATAAATTGCTGAGAAGAGTTTGCACAGGCATAAAAGAAATTATACACTAGAATGCAGCATTTGGGAGATGTTCAAATTCTTATCACATTTTAGGGTTCATTTCTTTATATAATCATCTGAAGTGAAATTTCAGGTACTCACTCTACAGTGCTTGAAGTTCTAAAAACACTTAGCTCTCCCCTGTCTGCTCATCTTGTTATTTATGTGGGCTTCGTACAATAGATAGGAATTACACTCATACTGGGATGATTGTAGTAAATTTTCCACAGAAAAATTATAAAAATGCAGTCTGTGTTGTGTGCTAGATATTCACGTTACTAATGTTAACTCATGTTAACACTGAATGTTTTTCAGGTTTAGACTTAAAAATGCATCTCCAAGTAAGAGTTTAAGTGTCATGGAAATTATAATTTACAAGCTTGATGGTGAGTAGTCTTCTCTCAGAGAACTTAATGTTCTTCTGTGCCTGGCCAGACAATGTTTCCATAAAGCAGTTGAAATTATGCAACTCTGATGGAAAGCCCCAGAAAGTAGTGAGATGTTTGCATCAAGATATTGAATATAATGTTGCCCAAGAAGCCCAGCATAGAAAAAAAGGGTAGCATGATTTTAATAGTTATGTCATTTTAAATAAAACCTTCTACATAATATCAGCAGAATGAGTATCTTGATCTAAACTTGCACATTCAGTTTCGCTTTTTCCTACAAAAATTGAAGTTTCTTGCCTGTTTATACTTAATGGAATGTATCACTGGATCAGAACTGGAAACAAAACCACATTCCTCTATGCATACATCTGTGTGTGTGTGTGTGCACATACATTAATGTAGAGAAATCCAAGTTACCTGTATTATTCAACTGTTTTCCTGGTGGTACAATGATCATGACAGACTTAGCTGGGTTGTACATACGATTAGCATCCCTTCTGTGTAAAATATGCAGGAAAATATAAATTGCTTTCAAAATTAAAAAAAAAAAAAAAAAACCAACAG
>KZ506387.1:178648-205900 GCA_002844005.1 Limosa lapponica baueri
CATGCACAGTGAAGCATGTACGTGATTTTATATAATAATCAAATCACTCTTGCTTACAGGAATGCAGGGATTTATATTACTTCCTGGTGTGAGAATAAAGGATGTCTAGAGGAAGTGTTTCATTTGGTAACAGGCTCTGAACTCTTAGCAGAGCCATCCACAAATATATTTTTACAGATCAATAACAATTTTTACAATTTATAGAACACACAAACTAAAAAGGTATCATGTACAACAGCCCTCAAAAATGTATTGGCATGCTTGTATCTTTTATAAATGTCTGTTATTGTGGTTAAGGTTGCCAGATTAGTATCAGCCACCAGTTCGCCCTCCAACTGAAATCTGATGTGTTCAATTAGCTGGGTTATTTTTTTACCTTCTTCCATTTGGATCGGATGATCTACTGTTCTGACTACCTCTTAAAATATCTTGAAGGCTGAGGAACAACTTGGGGTCATTGCTATTTCTTGCAGAATATTTTGTATCTGAAAAGTGAGAATTGAAATTACCAGAAAGCAAAACTTTTTGACTGTTCTGTTATAGAAAATACCTGATAAGCCAATAAAAGTCTTTTAGAAGTTTTTGAACAAGTGATGTTTATTTTGGCCAATCTAAATTTTTGTAGCTACACCATATGTGGTAAATTCAAAAACAACATAAAGTTTCAGTAGCAAATATGCTAACCCCTTTTCATATATGTTGATAGCTTCCTTTGTCCTCCCATCTCTACACCCAGAAACACATATCAAAATTCAGCCTGCAGTTATGATATTGAATATGTATGACATGGTAGAATACAAAATTAAATATAATTCAGCACTGGACAGCACTTTTGGGAAGATGAGTGAATCAGGTTAAAACTGCTTCATTTCTATGTTTGGCTGCAGCATTTATTTACATTAATTTTCCAGAAATGAAAGTCAATGTGGTGATGATGATGATAATATTTCCTATTTTACCTAGTGATACAGGAAAGTGACAGCATGAATGTGGCTATAAACAGAACTATCACTTCTTCTCCCCAGAAGAACCAATTAGAACATAACATTTCTTTTCATAATAAGTAACCCGTAGCATTCAATCTTCTATTAATAATTTAAAAAAAAAAAAATCAAGTGAATTAGAAGTGTTCTGCCATTTAAAGTGTCGGGACTTTTAAAACATAAAAAAAGAAATAAGTCTGACTCTCATCAAGAAAAATAAATATATTGCAACCATTTCTAGGCCTCTGATGTTCTGGAATTCATGCTGTGAATCTAAACGATGAAATTCATTAGTCTCAACATTGTATATTCATAACTGAAAAATTCAGAAAAAAACCCAAATGCTACATGATTATGTCCTGTTTATACATGCAAGCTGTCACCATCATATACTGAATGCTGCGAAGATGCTTTACAGTGAACGTTTGAAGGGTGGGGTTAGACGGTCGTCAGAGCCATTTAGAAAAATTGTCCTTGTACAAGCTGATATACTGTGGAAGTGGTACTGTATTAATAAATAAACTAGCCTATGAATATCAAGCTAATAAATGTTTGTACAGGATGATTATATATTTGGATACATGTATGTTGGTTGAATGGCATAACTATACAGTTAGAAACTCATTGCTCATTACTTGGAAAAACAAGGGCTTGTTTGTGTGGTTTTTTTAACAATATAAAGCAGAGTTCACAAGTAACTAATTTAATAAGTTACACAACATTTTGCTAGTACCTTCTACACCAGTTAAAAAAAAAAATGTTGATAAATTACATTTTTAATCTTGTAATTCTCAAATGTGAAATCATAAAAGTAAGGTTGGCCAAGCTCTCAACTGCAGTAAATTAGCAGCTCCAATAAAGTCAGTGCAATATTAATGTACAACACCTATGAATCTGTGGTCTGGAGTTTTACTTGGCATGGATTTTTCAGGTCAGGTACTTGTGGTGAGGTACACACAGTTGGGTGGTGAAGGATCTCATTGTCACAGGCAAGTGAGTATTGGAAGGTACTGCAGGTGTAGGCGATGTTTACAACAGGTACAGGGTATAGTTGAGAAGGCAAAGACCACCCCCTTACTCCTCTCACCCAATGCAGTGATTCACATCTCTTGCAATTGGACAGCAAAGAGTGCACGTGTGTAGGAGTATACATGTGTACATGTTACCTAAATGTAAACACACAGATTTACATTATCTTACATATGTGAAGTCTTTGCTTCTTAATTTGCAATAATCTTTTAATATTACAATGCAAGCACAAGTATTAAATGAAGGACTTTTAGAAAAAATGTTCTTGTTGTTTCCTGCCGATGGTGTACTTGTCTAAAAAAATTTTCAGTGGGATGGGGAACCTGATTCTGCAAAAACTTTTTGTGGAACTAAGCTTGATCTACAGAGACCCTGGGTAATTTTTTGCTTTCTCATATGCTGTCATGGATTTGGCCAATATCCAGAAACATTTAGCCTGTTCTTAATGATTTATTTTGTTATGGTCAGATGTACAAAGTACTGTAAGGGTTGGTATTATAAACATTTACATTAAAAGCAAATCAAGTGACTTCCACTAGATGGAACCAGATTGGCTCCTGCATGTTTCTGTATCAATAGAACCTATTTATGGTACTGTAGGAAACCATGTCATGTGAATCCTATTGGACATATATTAAGCTACTCACTAATAATAAATGTTCTTTCCTTGTATGGCTTTAGCCTTCTGCAAGAGTAATTGGGGAAAATAACTCATTAGTTTTAACTTAGAACCAGAAAGCTTCATAAATGGAACATAAAGTGTGGTAGAAGCAGTACAGTGATAATCATATTGAGCTGTAGTCTTATAGCAGCCAATGTTTTGTTTTACCACAGTTAATAATGTCAGTGCTTTGATGGAGATATATCTGAGTACCCTTCCCATTGTGTAGATTAAATGGCTAGTATATGCTTTGTGTGACAATAGCTGCAAACATCTCAGTGATCTCTGGTTGATACAGTCTAAAGAGAAAGAGCATCCCACAACTTCAGATCAGAAAGACTCCAAAACCAAACCCCCCAGAAAATATTTCCCACCATGAAAAGTCAACAATAATCAAAAAATACAAGGCATTTATATATGGAAAGACAGAAGCGTTAGACCAGGCTCAGCCTTATTCTAACTTAATAATGAGCTAGTCCCACTGAATTAGCCTGTAAATAAATAAATTATATCCAGCTTCGTTTCTTACACATTATTTTGCAACCTTTGTCTTTAAGATTGTGTAAATACCCGTGACATCATACAGCTGATTGCTATAGGTACAGATTCATCCAGCTGGTGTAATAAATCAATCAGTACTTTAAAATGTGCTCATTCTATAATATTTAATATGGCATTATAATTTTTTCCCAATCTGTGAAAAATAATTCTGACTGAGCGTTACCGTTGTAAATTTTTCTCTCTCTTAAATTGAAAAATAAGAGGAGTGTTTGCCCTGCAGTTTTGCTTACTTGGAGCGTCAGTTGAGAAATACCGAGTGAAATGGTGGTGTATTGTCATAATATTAAAATAAAAGAGGTTTTCCAGAACATGTGAATGACCCACCCTTTTTTTAAGGACTGTACTATGTATTAGTTTATTACAGAATAAACAGAAATGCAACCGCCTGAAGAAATCAGAGGCATTTTCTGAAATAACTGTGATGTATTATTAATCAAGTAGCTGGATATGGCTGGGCTTCTCTCCAAACTCTGAGAGTGCCCAAGGAAAAAGGGCTAGTGTCACTGCTGGAATTAAGTTGGGATGCATCACAACTGAATTCTGGTCACCAAAATAGCTCTTCAGTGTTTATCACAGGAAGTTAGAAAAAATGGAAAACTGACAATTGTGTTCTTAATAATATAAGTTTCTAGTAACTTTTGGGGCTCAGTCAGCACCCCAGACAAGTGATTAGAAACTGTGCTAAAAAACACTGAATTCAGAACCAAAGCTTGTTTGTTTCAGTGAGAAAATTTAGTTGTAGCACTATTAAGTGTTGTTAATATTAAAGTGCACTTAAACCCAAGTTAAAAAGATAACTTTAAAGTCTAAGGGGAAAAAAAAAAGAACCTTTGCCTTAGGTTCCTCTAAATTAATTTGATGCAGCTGTAGGTCCTCAATTTTGTCATATTGTAAAATCACATCTGAGACATGACACTGTGAAATAAGGTAGTATTTCAATGAAGCAGAATGTATCAAAGTGGCTTTTCCTGCACCAGTGCTAATCTTAGTGAAATAAGTTTGACAACTCTATCATTTAAAAAAAGCAATTGATTTCAGTTTGATTGAGATTTCTAAATTTTTGAATTGATAAAAAATATCCTGTGTTGTTTTTTTTAAATATTTTTTTAAATCTGAAAATGTTCAGTATTCAAAATCAAAACTGCCTATGGGAACAGGTATGCCAC
Source organism: Limosa lapponica baueri (assembly GCA_002844005.1). Lineage (NCBI taxonomy): Eukaryota > Metazoa > Chordata > Aves > Charadriiformes > Scolopacidae > Limosa > Limosa lapponica. Next base: position 183,049 of record KZ506387.1, read on the forward strand.
ATTTACCAGGATAGACTATTTGGATCAAAACCAGAAGCCCTAAAGAGGGAAAGAGAGAACTAGCAAAACCTTCTTCTGCTGCAGACACAGTCTTTGTTAGAGGCTAAACCAGCCAGGTGGATTGTGGTACAACGTAGTTCAAGTCTCTACTGCAAAAAGTCTTTCAGTATTTGTTCAAGGTAGAACAACCCTAAGTGGGACAGACTAGCCAGTGAATGGGTATTGAGGAGATCATCTTCATTGTGAGAAGGCACAGATTTTATCTTTAATAGGAAGAAGCAGGACAGGGAGTTAAATTTTGGTGCATTCATACAAATTATTTACCAAAGTCCTGAGCTATGTTGAGGCTAATATATCTCTCTGACTTATTTTTCATAGAATACTTCTAAAGAGTCCTTGAATTTCCTAGTACAGAATGGGAAAAACCTGTGAAATATCCAAAATTTTCACAGGGTAGCAAAATGCCTTCCCACTATATCTGAAACAACTTCAGCAATCCTTTGCAATCAGTGGATTGCAGTAGATGAAGCCAGGTAGCTGACCAGGCATGGTTCAGATCAGATGCTTCTGTGACTTAAATTGTCAGTTCAACTGACAGTTTCAAGATTTTGTACGTGTTTTCAATTTTCTGTTCCCCTCTTTAGCACAGATACATTTATAGGATGCCTTGCCAAATCTAGAGAGATGAAGCCATATGTTTTTATTTACGTTTTTGGGAATTTTTCAATCTGAGCAGGCATTCCTCTAATTCAATCTGTCATTCCAGGCTCTTTTCACTGCATCCTTCCTTCAAACCTCACAAGCTGTATACCATAATTTTCAGCTGTGTGAAGGGTTTGTTGTACTGGTCTGAAATGGTAGCTACTTGTGAACTATGCTCTGAACAGTTTACGATATAAACAGTAACAGGAATATTTTTAATATAAAATTCACTACGACAATGTCATATTTGTTGACATGCAAAATTTGAAGACCACAGCAATTAAAAATATGCAACTTGATTTGCAAACATGTTGCGGTTCTCTTGATATTTCTGCACTATCAGGTGAGTAACTCTAAGCCTAAGTGTTTTCCATGGTGCTGTCTCATCCCTGGCTTTGGATACAAAAATACATCTGTTGTGATATATTGACTATATAATACAGTTCATTAACACTTCCTTGAATTATAATACCCTGACCAATATATCACAGGCCTGAAACTAAACTATTTACTCTTTGTTAAGAAATGTTGTTTCATTTACTGAAATTGCATATGGCTTTATAGTAACTATCTTAGAAATACCCCTTGCAGTTTTAAGGGGCATGATGTCATTGTGAGTAATTGCACTTCTGACTTTGTCTTGAGTTTCTGTCAGACGTATTGAAATGCCAGTCTTATTAGGACTTTTAAAAAAATTGCTGTGTAAATGCCTTATCTTCTTTACTTATGAGTTCTTTCTGTTTTGGTGTGGTGACCATGTAATGCAAAATCTTTTCAGATCAGGAGAGATATATTAAATAGTTCCATTAGACTCTTTCATCATCTTCATTCTTCTAAAAGCAGCGAAAACTTAGCTTGCTATCTATCTCCTTTCTGGCCTTTTAGAGAATAACAGTGTATGTGTGTTTAGACAGAACAGAAGAAAAGGAAGTCTATTTTCCCTCACACTTGTTTGTCTCCTTTTCTAATGGAAGAATCCAGGCTGTGTACAATTTTGATCTGTAAATGTTATATGAAGTACTTTCTACTTAAAAAATATAGTGCCGTACAAACAGCTGTAATCCTCTAATGTAACGATAATCCTATCATTGGGCTTAAAAATCTTAGAAATTTTCAGACCAAAATAAGGATAAACAGCACCCTTGTTTCCAAAAGTTACTTTTTCAGGCTTAACCTGACTCTTTGTATCCCTGCATTGCCCTCGGAATCAGCCAGCTGACAGTTAGGTCTTCTGGCCAGATGACAGTGGGTGCAGAATTTCAACCAGCAAAACTACATTGTGGAAGTTTGGTTTCCTCCTTGTAATTAGTCATGTCTTATGTAAGCGGTTGGATTTCAGCAGCTTAAAAATGGACATCTTTTTATACTTCATTTGGTTGTTGCTAACTGGAATGACACAAAGTTGCAGAGTTTAAAAATACATACTAGACAACTGAGACATCGTCTGGTCTGTTTCTTTTACATAAGAACTAGATCTTTTCACAGAATAGTCTAGACGATGGCAGAATGAAGTGAGGCAACAGCCCACACACAATTTGGGGAGCAAATGCTTAAACAGGTTTCTGAGTTCTTCTACCGCCCAGAGATTTTGATTAGGAAAAGACAAAAATTCAGAAGCATTGCTAGTACCTCTGAGCACAGGGTAGGATAGGGACAAAAGTCATCAAGTGATCAGTCCCATTATTCTGACCTTTGATGGTGAGGGTGCGCATTTGAGGACTCGGGGTGGATGACAGGGAAAAGGGAACAAGGAGAAAGATGGTTGGTAGTCTCTGCATGTCAGTCCTGGAGACGAGGCAGCAGTTTGTCATGAAAACCCTGATAGGGAGCGATCTTACAGACACAGAGTAATGATCAATACCTTTCAGGAAAGGAGGAAGGAAACGGCCAGCCTGGGTGAAAACAATCTGTAAGCACATGGTATTTTCCCTTATCAAAGATCAACCATTTCTAGCCCAGCAGGGAAGAAAGAAATTCAGAATCTGCTGGACCAGACAGTGAGCTGTCCAACAGACAAGTCATTGTACTCATTGTTCAACTCAAAGCCCATTTGGAAGGGACAGACTTGAAGATCATCAGAGCACATGTCGTAGGCTGAAGAAGAAAACTAGTGAGTTCCCAAGATGCCTTTTTTTCTGTGGTAAATAACAAATTAAAAAAAATGCAGGTTTACCCCATCAACTTTGAGTTGCAAGAGAGAAAAGCATGTGGATTTCTTGGGTGTTGTTTTACTTCATTTTTCTGCAAGGTGCGGTATATATATGTACTCTGTTGGGCCAGCAGTATTTTTAGATACACCTGTACAATGCAGCTTTTGAACGGACTGCCCTCTAACTTCAAAATGTTCCTCAACAGTTTACAATACTGTTCTTATGACCATAGCTTTTGAAAACGTGAGGCTAAAATTTGCCAGAGGAAACTATGTATAATTCAAAATTATATAGTGCGTGACACCAATGAACAGTGTGATTTTAGAGAGAGAACTTCCAAAAATGTTGTGTCTGCAGTGTATTGATCAGCCAGTTGCCCTTTCATAGCATAAAGACATTTAGGGTATGTTCACACTGCATAGGACAGTGCTGGGCTAGAGCTCACTGAGCGCTCAGCTCAAGGCCAGGTACATACATGTGCATGCTGTGGGGAATACACAGTGCAGCTGTGGGGAAACCCATCATGCCTGGTCTGCCTCCACATATTCATGAAAAGCTGTCTACAACCCCTGATAATATACCCTGGTGACACAAACATTTCCCTGAGATCATTTGGAATTTATTAAATTAATGTTAAGTGTTTGATAAGTATCATTACAAACACAAGAAGAGAATAAACAGGTGGTTATGAGTGAAAAAGCTGCGTTAATCTGGAATACGAAATTTTCTTTATTTCATTTCAGGCTTTTAGGATTCAACATAAGAGAAAGTGAATGATATATTGCTGATATGGATATACAGTAATGGACTGAACAGAAAAATTTTTCTAGTGAAACTCCTCAGGCATCTATTTTTGTGCTGATCTTTTTTAATATTTCCATTAATGGCCATGGCATGATTATTAGGGGTATACTGACATCACAAAATTGGGAGGTTTTATTAATCTGGAGAAGATTTTGGATCGACTATAGGGAAAACTGTACAGATGGCCATGAAGACAGGAATAGAAATGGGGTGAATTTCTGTAATACAAATTTCACAGTGTATACTTGTGGTTAATGACTGAACTCCTGCAGTGTGGGAGCTTCACTGTGGAAAATGGCAAGGAGAAGGATAAACAGAAAGTGGTCAGTGGTTAACTATCGATGACCAGATCTCAGTATTCCCATTGGGGTTTTGGGGGAAGATTATGGTTGGAGTTTTTTAGTTTTCAGGTGAAATTCCAGAGATTTAAAATACATTCTCAGTATTGACTGATGTGAATAAGGACTCACCTGAAGAACAGCTGCTCTCCAGTTATCCAGTATTCCAGTATTTATGGCAGTTTCCTGTGATCTGTGAGACAGTGATTCAAGCACACTGCTGCTGAAGTAGTAGAAGATCCCACACACTTTGGTGAGGGGCAGGTTTGTGCCTGTGTGGGCCTCTTTGTAAAGCACTAAAATAAAAAGCTATGGTCGGGTATCATGCACGCCAGCGCTTCATGAACTTCCCCCTCAGGAGAGAGAAGAAGATCTACTTTGTGTAAGTAATTAAATACTCACTGGTCTTAAAAAGGAAGAGTGTGTCTCCTTAGCCTGGTGATGGGCCAAAGAGAAAAATCAGCTTAGGCAGTCAGTCCAGTGAATGTTTCTTTACAATTGTGAATAGCACCTTTGGCCTTTGAATATTTTCCTTCTTGTTTCATTAATGCTTAAAATTAAACCATATTTTTTCTTAGGGGTTTTGTTTTCTTTTTCTGTTTGTTTGTTTTATTACTAGTACCAAAATCCCCCACTTTAGAGTGTTTGAAACCTTTTTTTTCCATTTATTATCTTTTTTATTTGGTCAAAGAGCCAAAAAATAAATAAATCTAGCCAGGAAGCTGAGTATATAGAAATATATAACTATCAGCGACATACTTTGAATCCACCTTTTCCTTCCATATTTTTATTCTGCTTATATGAAAGGAGATTTATATTGAAAAAAATCCAGTCATTTTCCTAGCACAGTGATTCTTTCAAAGCTCTATTGGTCTATGGGGTTTTGTGTTTTGAAGAGGATAACTTAGATCAGAAACCCCAAAAACAGCCAACAGCAGCATTTTTGCATGTCATTTGAACTAATGAATTTCTCCATTAATCTTATATTTTAGATGGCAGCTTTGGCACTTTTATTTGTTTCATGTAGCAAGTGAAATGCAGAGCCCCTGTGAGTCTGATCTGACAACCTTCACCACAAAGGCAGAGCTCCTGTTGTTAGACAACTGGACTTACTGATCACAGCAAGCAGGATTGAAATTTTATTGGTGTGCTTCTGTGTGACTGTGACAGTGCTGACACTAAATCAAATTCAATTAGCAAGGGCTTGCTAATGAGTTATACTGCTTTGCAAAGTAGAAAGGACAAAGCATTTTGCAATCTCCAGCCTGCAGACTGGTTACTCTCAGTGTTAACAGAGCAATAGCTTAAGGAACCACCGCAGGATTTTCTCTCTAGATTAATGTTAAAGAATGCGTTGCTAATGAATCCGTGAACAAATGTGTTGTGTGTTCCTGGAGAGGGGGGTGGCAGGAGAGAAAATACAAGCAGCTTTTTTGTCCTCAAGTGCTCTTGAAGTGATGTATAAAACCACTGTGGAGCATAGAGAGCAGTGGAAACTGGCGTCAGCATATGACAACATGGCTGAACAGAGTATCAGTATCGCATCGGGAAATGTGCCCTGAGAGCTACCAGACCAAACACCACTGCCCCTCGTGCAGTGCTGGTGGGTATCGCACATCTCAGGCGTGCGCAGCAGGCAGCTGCCCATGTGCTCAGTCCTGCGGCCAGCTGCATCGCTGCCCGTACCCAGCAGAGCACTTCAGCAGCACTGAAGGCTGAGGGCATGTGTCCCGACGCCTCAGGGACTAGGAGCCTTTAAGTGAAAAAGCACATGCAGGTGCTTGGCCAAGGCTACAGCACTCAGGGCCTGGTGAGGCTGGGGTCTGTGCAGCGAGCAGTTAAATAAACACAGCAGCTTTCCTCAGGCAGCATCCACCAGGGCGAGGTGGAAGATGAGCGCAGTGCGCCACAGGGGCTGCTGGACCCCTGGTTGCCTGCATCTGTGTTCCACTTACTGTTCACCTCACAAGCCTGTCTGTGCATGTGAGGTATCCTTTGAGTAAAGAATGTGTAAAAATCTATTTAATAATACATGAATGAGGTGGTCCCCATTTAAATTATGGAACACCAATAACAACAATAATTTCCACTTTAAGGTCTGCTGACAAGTCCAACACTGAATTCTTGAGCAAGTTATAAATGCGTCATTCAAACCGAATTGTCTCCCTTATAGTCCTCTACCAATATAACAATATTAACTTACAGTGACATTTTAATTAAATGTTTTGAAATATTTAAATTCCTAGTGGATGTGACATCTCCCTTTGATTTGTACACACATGCTTTACACTATGCATTTGTATAAAATCAGTGCCACATACTGATACCATATGGATCCAGTTTCAACTGCTGAGATCTTCGTAAAATTTAAATAATTTGCACTGATTTTTTTTTTCCTAAAACTGCTGATCTCCCTGTCAATAAATGTTCCTGGAAAGTTTTAACCGAAGTATTCCAGCTACTTCCAGAATGAAAATTTGAGGATAGTATTCCATGTTGTCCAAACTGAAGCCATAACCAAAACTAAACTGTGTATTACTGTACAACCAGGGTCTTCAGATTTGCTCTGGTTTGCCTCTGAGCATACATTCATATTCCTGTCATGTTAGCAAGCATGCATAACACATTATTTATGGCAGCTTATCAGGGGTTCAAAGCTAAATATGGAACCAAATCCAGTAATTTATTATTTCAGTCTTCTCCACTTACATTTACTTTTAAGAAAGCTGTTCAAGATGCTCATGCCCCCGTGCTGCACTTCACCATGTCCTCACTTTGCTTTGTGAGACCTATGATGCACACCCAGTCATCCAAATCATCAGATATATTAACACAAATCTAGGGGCAAGGGTGAGGAAATGTAAACCCTTTAGCATCATCTTTTGGAGCAAACTGCCCTGCACTGGTGTGGCCCCATGTTGAGTACTGTGTGCAGATTTGGATGCATCAGACTATTAGTGTCCAGAGGAGGGCAACCAGGATGGTGAAAGGCCTCAAGGGCAAGACTTCCAAGGAGTGGTTGAGGTCACTTGGCTTGCTGATCTTGGAGAAGAGAAAGCTGACGGGTGACCTCATCGCAGCCTATGGCTTCCTTAAAGTGGGTGGCAAAGCAGAAGGTGATGATCTCCTCTCTCTGGTGACCAGCAATAGGACATAATGAAACAGAATGAAGCTGTGTCAGGGGAAGCTCAGAATCTTTGATTCAGATTAGAAAAAGGTTCTTCACTGGGAGGGTGGTGGATTACTGGAACAGGCTCCCCATGGAAGTGATTATGGCGTCAAGCTTGTCAGAGTTCAAGAAGCGTGTGGACAATGCTTTCAGTCATATAGTTTAGTTTTAGATAGTCCTGCGAGAAGCAGGGAGTTGGACTCAATGATCCTTATATGTCCCTTCCAACTTGAGATTTCCTGTAAAACACTGATGGTTCAATCACAGCAGCCTGATTCTGAGACCTGGATATCCTCTCATTACCATGGAGATTCACCTCAGGGGAAATATGTTTTGCATATGCTCTGTAGAGACGCTCCAGTGCTTTTGGTCTACATTCCTAGTAACTTCTGTTTATAGTGGACCTATGGCAGGCTTGGAGTAAGCAGAATTTTCCTGTGGACTTGGCCAGGGCTAGGACTGGAGCTGAAATCTGGGAGTCATGTTCCTATGGCCCTTCTTGAAATAGCTTGTTTCAAGTTGTGGCCCTCAAAGCTGGGATCATCTCAAAGATCATGCTGTCTGAATCAAAGGAAGACAGGGGAACCTTTTCCTCTGTCCTTTTAAGGTCTGAGGCTTTAACTCTGGGGATTTCAGAAACTTCCCTTTTCTCCATCAGAATGAATCCTTTCAGGTCTCCCACAGTTGTACACAGTAGTGGGCAGATATTCGTCTGTATGTGTGAAGATGAGGGGTGAAGGCTTAACTGCTTGATGGCTCATTGCCTGGGATTTTTGGTCACCAGTTGGTGTTGCTGTCCTGCCTGCCTGAGGTCCCTAAGAGACTTGAAACTGTCGGCTCTTTCATTGCAGCTCAATGTCTTTCTTGTCTGACAGGTAGCTTATCTATAGCTTTTGGCGGTCAGTAAACAGCAATCATCTTAAAATTAAGAAAACCTTCCGGGAAACATTTCATCAAAACTGTTTTCATAAGCAGTTGATAAATCAACAGCTTAGAAGATAAACTGTCTAATTAAGAAAGCTTCTGAACAAGTTTGTTGCTTTTATACTAGTCGCCCTATTCCTCAGCTGCTGCTTTCTAATATTGGTATATGCATATCTGGTTAAAATGTTGTAAAAATAAATATATTAACATTTTTTAAGAATTTGAATACCAATTTACATTTTAAAAACAGGCTTATGAGCAAATTAAGAATTCTGTTTTTAGAGCAGTGTTGTGTAGTGCATACAGTAAATAAGACCCCAGGCCAAACATTGAACAACTAGCAGAAAACAAGCTATTGACTGGTTGCTTTTTCAATGAACACCATCCATCCTATGTATTAAGTGGAGTTCCATGGAGAACACATTATTGAATCTTATAATTCACAGCTGTATCATAATGCATACACATCAGAGGGTAAAATTATTTCTGGTATTTCTTGACTTTAGAGAGGTTGAACCCACTGCCTTAATAAGGTTCTTTTAACTTAGATTGTGTATGAGTTATGCATGTTGTGTAGCATGAATGATGACACTGTCAGACCATGAGATGGTTCGATGTAGTTCAAATATTCAATCAGAAATGCTTGGAAAATACAGTGTTTTTCTTCATCAGTGAATCAGATTACATTCTGCATTTTCCATTGCTGAAGACCAATGCAGAGGAGACTGGCCCGCCAAAGCTTTAATTTCTACTCTGCTATTTTAAATTGGTGATTGCCTTTGGGCATGTCGCGTAATCAGCCTCTGATCTTGGTTATACTTGTGAGCCTGAAGTAATTCAATGAAAAACAAAAGAGTTGAACTGAACTTATATGACCACAACAGATCAAAATCTGTCTTTAAAAGGGCAATGTACGAGCTAGAGGGGGTATAATTATTATTTATTGTTTTATTTAAAACATCAAGTTTTTACTCTCCTCATGAAGTTTGTGTAATTCTTCCGAAGTTTCAACCTTCGTTTATTCAGTATGTTTCCTATCCCCTATATGTGATGGCAAAACAAATAATTTGGGGGGAGATGGGAGTATTTTTTTTCCTGTGGCAACAATATTTCAAAGATACAATGCTATTTTAAGAATCTTCTATTCTGTTGACATAGTTTTGGGGGATAAATATGTGGAATTGATGTACTGAAAATTATTACATCATAGCATCCTACAATTCTTGAGCATGTTGCATTGGAACCTAAATGCTGCATTTTTTTTTTCTTATACTGATTACTTTAGGGTTCTCCTTTAGACTTTGTGAAAGGTTGTTGTGGCCTAGGAGTTATGCTTTGCATACAGTAGAACCTTCCATCCATGAAGGGGTTGAAATACAAGTAAAGCCTCACAGTTGTCCTGAAGGAAGAAAACAAACCTAGATGATAATTAACACTTAAAATGACATAGCAATTCAAGTGGCAGAGCCAGGAACTGAACCCCTGTTTTGTCTCTCACTTACCATGAAGATAAAAGGTCCAAAGAATAGCTTTAATTAAATCACGAATTGTCAACCTGTTTTAGCCCTCTGCTTAGAACAGCAGCAGGTAAATACAAATCCTGCAGAACATTTTAATCACAGTAAAAAACTTTGGGTGAGACTAAAGCTGTAACAATGAGAGAGAAGGCAGAAAAAGGTGGAGCCATTGATGTGATGTCAAGCAGACCCATGGTTAGGAAGTGGAAGCTCCTTGTTGGGTAAGCATATTGGAGCCATTTATAGAGGTAAGAGAATTACAGAGGATTTTTCTCAGGGTAAAATCCTCTTGTATTGAAGGATTAAGTTGCTGTAGTTAACCTGATCTTAGATAGGCAACAGTGAGAGTATCATAGTAATTTTTCTTTCCTTATCTAAAACTAAAATGGGACTGTGCTACAGTCCTTCTCTGCTTTACTTCTGTCTACCTAAAATGTTGATAACAAGTAGACAGCTACTGTGAAACAAATTTAATGTAATAGTTTTGTTCATAATGAGGTGGAAGTGAAAAACTATCTGAGAGTGTAATTTCTTGTTTAACTGAAAATGCTTTTGAACTATTTCTTTATTATGACCAGTCTCTGGGGAAAATCACTGATTCAGACTTGGTCCATATTCCAAAATGGAATTTTAAATTGCTGACTTCACTATTAAATATTTTAGGATCTTAATCGGTTCATGTTAGCTACGTGACCTACTCTGTGGAAGAAAGACTGCATTTCTTTGTTATGAGAACACTGTGAATGAGGAGCTGTGTTGGCATTTTAAATTTATTGGTCAATAGATTTATTTTATTAGTACTGCTAATGGCAGCTACTCAAATTTTGCTTTTCATGGTTGCATCCATGCAACACTGCAAAAAAGCAACGGGATACTTTCCACTCCCCACTGAGGCTGCCAGCCTCAGAGCATGGAATCTGGAAGGAAGTTAGGGCAGGAGACCCTCTCCAGGCATTTGAAGTACTAAGTTGCAGAAAAAATAGATAAGCAAAGTAGGAATTGACCACAGTTGTTAGAGGGCAGGTGCAACAGCAGATCTCCTGGTCTCCCTAGTGATTGTGCTAGGCCTGTGGGATGGGCCAGATTAGACCTTGCTTCTCACTTACCAAGCTCTGCCATGTGATTTAGAGACTGTATTAGTCTGTATTCAAAATCAATGCTGCAATGACAGAGAGATTTTAAGTGCTGCCTCTTCTACAGTTTTGTATATCCACTTCTCTAATTGACATTGGGAAGAACACAATGGCTTCAGTAGTTCCTCTGTGTCTTGGAAGCGTGATACATTAGATTATTGAAAGCTTTGCAAAAAATTTGCCAAAAGAGTTTGCAAGTGCTGCTTGCAAATGGATGCTACAGATAAAACCCAAGTCCTCTTCTCCCTATACATTTCCCTGTTAGGAAAGAGATGTTTAGGCAAACATGCCTCTCTAGTTCAGATTTACTAGCCTTTTCAAATTCAAACAGTTCTTCCTCAGCTAGAAAAAGAGCAAATTAAACAGCATCTTGAGGTGCATGAAAACTGAATCTAAGAGTTCAGAAAGCTGAATGTGATTAAATCTGGAATGGCAGCTTGACCCCATTTGTCTACTAGTGTAGGCATGACTGAGCCCACCCTCTGGTAAGTAAGTGTTCAGTAACATTGTTTCTCTGGGAGTTATTAAAATTTATCACCAATAAAATATTAATTGTACAAATACTACGAATCTTCAAAGTTCACTCTCTCCACTCCCTCTTAGACAGTAGGTCTGGGTGTATTTATTCTCCTGAATGGCAGGAAACTCTGGATGTTTTGAACTGTTCTTGAATTTATCTGTGTTGGTCACTGAGTTGTCCTTAAACAACTTTATTAAGAAAATAAAAATGTGATGAGATCTCTTCAAAAGTGAGCTGTATGGTCCTCTGTTCTTCCTGAAATGCAGGGTTTGAATCTTTTCAATGTATGATATAACTGAGCAGTACTGTTAAGCAATATTAGACAGATTCTGTGACAGATTGTTTTTGTTTCTTGCCTTCTTCCAATATTACTGAGAACTCATAATATATTAAATCATTATCATCCCTTCCTCCTGCTGTTTTCTTAAATCTTTTTCTTGTTTGGATGACTTTTGTTTGTTTAGGTCTATGTATGTAGGTCAGCCATCAATGCAATTAATTTATTAAAATGTTAACTTGGGTTAGTAGGTCAATTCAGAATAAAGTAGGCTTGTTGTTCAGGTATTTTATTTTGTTTATATTACCTGATAGCAACTTACATAATTTCTAAAATAAATAGGGGATGCTCTGTTTCGTATGTAAAAGTGTTCTTCAGAAAATGAAATGTCTACCTGAGGGGCCAAAGGTCAGAGAGATGACAATCCTTTTGCATTTAGTTGATGTAATAGAAACAATCCTCCTTTTCATGAGATTTCAATGAAAACTTCTCAGAACTTGGCCAATATGCATATAATGAGTCTATAGGAGTCTACTTAATATGTAAGCAAGAATCAGGCCTGCTGCCTATTTCATTGTACTTATTCATGGTGGCATAAATAAAAATGATGCTGAGAAATAACCATTGGTTGGTTACCAGATATGAATATGTGGTCACAGTGATTTACCCACAGATTGGTGTGTATCTGCACTTTCATATGTACAAACACACTCTTTATAAAGGAGGACACATAAATAAAAGTGGGATCAAACACACTGGCTGTTTTTTTATGTCATTGGAGAATGGTACTCTAACTGATATGTGTATGAGTCGTTGTCATGGTTTATACCTTTTGCTATATTTGTCGATCTTTTACAATTTCACAGTATATCTAACTGGTTACAGAAAATAAAATTGCATATGTGTGGTTGTACAGCTGGTACTCTACTATTTAGTTGAATGATTTCTGCTTTTAACATCTAATTAGCTGTTTTTCTATGATAGGCATAAGATAACAGTTTTCTTCAGATATGTGATTTCATAATTTCAGAAGCAAGTAAATAAAAAATGGGCTATCTTTGAAATGTAAAGCCCATGAACTTCTTGTATTTCTAAATACCAAATAAGACATAACATTGGAGGAAAAAAGTCTTTTTTTTTATCTTTGAGTGCTTGGTTCAGTGCTCATTGTGATGTATATTTGACAGTTAAAACAAAATCATGCCCACCAAGCTGGAGTCTTCTACTATGCACTGTAAACTTTAATCAGGTTTCTACTCATTGTAGGGCCAGAGACAAACTGGAAAAAAGCAATCATCTAGAAAGGGCTGAGGACAAGCAGAAAAGGCTATTCTGGTTGCCACTGCTGTTGCTGAATTTCAAACCCCAACAGTTTATTTTTGTCACTGTTCAAATTCCAGTGCTGTCGTGGCTATGGTTTTTAACTAAAAAAAAAAAATAAAAAATCTTAACTGGTTTCATTTTGATAGCTTACCAGATTCAGCTTGAGCAGAATTGCGTACCTAGTTCTAGCCACATTTCACCCGTCTGAGTGAAAAGTGTCATGTTATGCAACTAATGCTTATATTTTTGATATCAAAAACTTCGCTGTAGATCAAAACTGCAATAGCAGGAAAAATGAGAAGTAGATATTGTATGGCTGATTCTGGGAACTGAAGGGCAGATACTTGATCTCTGTATGTCACTTACATAAGTATTGAGAATTTCATGCCTGGGAGGGGGGCACGGGACAGGGGATAGGTCCGAACACATGACATGACTGTAACAGAGGATGTCACCAGAGATTTAAAAGCTCTTGTTATAAAGGCATTGCTCCAGGTGATAATATATGAAACAAAAAGGACTCATGGGACCCCTTGAGGATTCAAGTTTACAAACCTATCAGTGACAAGCGAACTCTCTCCTTTACTTTTAAACCAAGTGCATTTAGAATGGTAATTGTTGAGAGAAAAAGTGTATGTGGAGCTTCACAATGCTATTTTTAGGGAGCTTTTGCAGAGAAAAGCTGAACTTCAGCAAAGTTTTGTATAATAACACTGGCAAGTGTAGCCAGTGCTACCAAGTTTTGCTGCGTACAGAAGATTAAGGATGACAGAAGGTACCCGGCAGCAACAGAAAGCATGCTAAATAGTAGAGTATCTACGGATTACTTCTTATTACCACACTTGGCATGCATTTATGGGTGGAGGGGAGGGTGAAACAGCTCACCATTAATGCTGCGCAGAACAACAAATTCTCCACCTTCCATGCATCTGCCCTGAAACAGCTGGACTATAGGCAATATAGGTAGACATATTTTGCGCTCCAAGAGATTCATTGATCCACTGTTGTGCAGTCTAAGCCAGTCAGTTGAAATTATTTAATATTTTAATTATTCCACCAAACTTCAGATCTCTCAGGCGGCCCCTACTTAAAAACAGTGACCTAAGATATAGACAACTTGTAGACGTTTATAGTTGTACCATTAGAACTGATGCTCCCTTGCTACCCAGCCTGAAGGCAGTAATCATTCGCTGCATTGGGAAAACAAATCTTTGTCGTTGCTAAGCAGAATTTCACTGACACAAAGATTAAAAACAGCTTCAGATTCACACTGTAGTTATAAAGAAAATATTTACATCCTGTGAAGAAGCAGTGATTATTTTCACTGGAAGAAAATATACGGGAGAAAATGTTACTTAAAATATATGGGAATGACATTTATCCATGAATGAATAACATAGCTGAGAGCCGAGTTCATAACAGAAAAACACTGTAGGCAGATCTGCCATGCAGAGCAGAGAAAAAAAAATTACTTGTAAGTCAGGGTAAAAATTAAAAAAAAAAATCCATACTGACAAATGTGGGAAAAGAAAGCACAACTTTTACATGAATAAATGACAGTACCTTGTGAAGAAAAGGAAGGATTTCAATCGACATCTGGAAGAAAAAAAAAACAAAACATCCCTGTTTTGGAGTTTCTTAAGTAACTCCAAAAGTAAATAAGATGAAACAATGCTTTTTGGTGCTTAAAAAAGATGTCTTAGATTGAAACTGCTTTTGGTAATATTCTGGTTCAGCCAGCAAGCCAAAAATCAGTAATTTATCCTTTTCTGCAAAAGGAGAAACTGAAAAATTATCTTGCTCCCTAACCCCAGGCAAGTGTGCAGAAGAGAATTTGGTCATCATTATTAGCCTCAGGAAGCAGTCTTGGTATTCTTAAGTCAAAAGACTGAAGACCTTTTGTAAAGTATATGTATCTTTATATGTACACATCTGTGGGTATTTGTATGATTATATGTTTAGATACACTTTTTTGGTCTTTTTATTTAATATAACCTGTTTTAAATTATTTGTTTGTAATTTGTTATTCTTCCTTTTGCAGCACATTAATAGTGGCTGCCAGACAAAGAACAGAATGTGTTAAATAAATTTCATTTGACCATGTGGGTTTTTCATTGTCTAACACTGAGGCATGAAATGTTTCTTAGTGATCTGCCTCTCTGCCCATTGCTTGTGTATTTATGCTTTGGCAATGCTGGGGGACAGCCTCGAGAAAGCCCAGTTAGGTGCTCAGGGCAGGTGTTATATGAGGCATCACCCTGCTCTCCAGCCCTACTTTTTTTTCCCATCTCCCAGCTTGAAACTCAGAAAGTGAAAACAAGCCACCAAAAATTATCCAGATCAGTCCTGTAAATTCCTAGTTTACTACTTATTTATATGAAGTGTATGCCTCTGGGGACGGACATGAATGTAGTCTTTCAAAAAGTCCTTGATGTGACTAGGATTCGTGTTTATTCTTGCTTAGTGCTTATAGTTGCTAAAACATTGTGGGGAATGGCAGCTACATGCTGTCTGAAAGGACCTCATAAAGATCACCTTGAATGTGACTACAGCAACAGGACAGCGTACACATTATCAAAGTCTGAACATTAATGAACATGGTACTTTGTAGTTTAACAGAGACCATTTGATCATTGCAATCCTGTAAGGTTGTCTAAGGATGTCAAAGTAGAAGACTAGTCAAGAATATATTTCACTGTTGTTATCATTTCATTCACATTTGCTGTACTTCTCTCCCTGGAGTTCTGGCACTTTTTTAAAATGTGTAAGGTTGTTCAACCAAGCTCTCTGGTTACCTGTGTGACTTCCATCACCACATTAGTTTTGCACTGAGGTAATTAAATACCATAGGAAATGAACATGCTCCCAAGCCGCGCTCTTGCCAGTGACAAGATTTTTCTTTGCTGTATACTTTTAAAGATGTCTATGCATTTTTAATTTTATTAATCAATAAAATAAACTAAATACACAGCTTCAAATCTGAAGCCTTGCTTGTAACCTGAAGCCTCTGGGGAAGAGTACCTGTAAATTTGACTACTTTTCTCATTTATAAATATATACCCAACTCAACACTAAACCTTGCCTTAGCTATGTTTTTAGGTCATCACAGCTAACCATTACCATTATATTGAAATAGAATCATAGAATCAAAACCTCAAGTTGGAAGGGACATATAAGGATCATTGAGTCCAACTCCCTGCTTCTCGCAGGACTATCTAAAACTAAACTATAAGACTGAAAGCATTGTCCACACGCTTCTTGAACTCTGACAAGCTTGACGCCATAATCACTTCCATGGGGAGCCTGTTCCAGTAATCCACCACCCTCCCAGTGAAGAACCTTTTTCTAATCTAAATCAAAGATTCTGAGCTTCCCCTGACACAGCTTCATTCTGTTTCATTATGTCCTATTGCTGGTCACCAGAGAGAGGAGATCATCACCTTCCGCTTTGCCACCCACTTTAAGGAAGCCATAGGCTGCGATGAGGTCACCCGTCAGCTTTCTCTTCTCCAAGATCAGCAAGCCAAGTGACCTCAACCACTCCTTGGAAGTCTTGCCCTTGAGGCCTTTCACCATCCTGGTTGCCCTCCTCTGGACACTAATAGTCTGATGCATCCAAATCTGCACACAGTACTCAACATGGGGCCGCACCAGTGCAGTGTAGAGTGGGACAGTCACCTCTCTCAACCACCCGGCTATGCTGTGCTTGATGTACCTCAGGACACGGGTGGCCCTTTTTGGCTGCCAGGGCACACTGTTGACTCATATTCAACTTACCGCCAGCCTAAACCCCCAGATCTCTTTCTGCAGGGCTACTCTCCAGCCTCCCTTCCCCCAATTTGTATGTATAACCAGGATTACCCTGTCCCAGATGGACAACTTGCTTTTGTTAAATTTCACACTGTTAGTGATTGCCCAGTTCTCCAGTCTATCCAGATTTCTCTGTAAGACGTCTCTGCCTTCAAAGGAGTCCACAGCTCCACCTAGTTTAGTGTTGTTGGGAAACTTACTTAATGCACATTCAATTCCAGTGTCCAGATCATTTATAAAAACATTAAAGAGCACAGGCCCTATAATCGAGCTCTGGGGAACCCCACTGGTGACTGGCCACACACCTGATGTAACCCCATTTCCTATAACTCTTTAAGCCCAACCTGTCAGCCAGTTGCTCACCCAATGTGTTATAGACTTGTCTAGCTGTGTGTTGGACACTTTGTCCAGAAGGATACTGTGAGAGACAGTATCAAAAGCTTTACTAAAAAAAAAAAAAAAAAAAAAAAAAACAAAACCAAATACAAACAACAAAAACCCCCAAAACCCACACATCTGCTGGTTTCCATTGGTCAAATAGAATAGATAAGTTACCTTGTAATAAAAGGAAATTAAGGTTGTTAAGCAAGACTTTCTCCTCATGAACCCGTGCAAGCTATGCCCAATGCAGCACTTTCTCTGAAGTGTTTTTCAATAACTCCCAGAATGACCTTCTCCATAATTTTAACAGGCACTGGTAGTACATATTCTATCACAATACATATAATAAATAGGTATTCTAATATAAAATTTCAAAATCTATATTAAAATGTATCTTTTTTGTGCTTACTACTGAAATATGTCTGCTCTAGCTCTTTGAGAAAGTGGTTATGACACATTTTTATTGTTAAGGTAAGATTAATGTAAATAGGTGCATTTGTTCCTACACAACATTTGAATAACAGCTTGCAATTTCTCTAAAGGTCCCATTTTTCGCAGGAGTCATTTGGACTAAACAGAATAAATATATTTGTAGATTATATCAAACTATAATAAATTGTTTGAGCCTTTTCTCAAATCTTTTATTTTCTTGATCCTTTTTGTTTCACTGAAAAAAAATCCTGTGGTAGTTATAGCTCACTTCCCTTGAACTGAAAACTCACAGACCACAGATATGGTCTTTTAAAAATAATAGGGTACTTTTAATTCATTTTTTGCAAATTGCAGGTCAAATTTTTTTTACAATTTTTCTTTATCATATTTATCCCTCACTGTGGATTTTGTAGCATTTCTTCCTCATCTACTGGATTATTCCTCAAAACTTGCATAACTCTTAAGCTTCTTTTCACAAGAGTATTTCTGCATAGAATATATATTTTATTCAAAATAAGAATAGATACAAAAATGACACAAAACTAAAAGATTATTTGATTATTTAGATAGAATTGCAAAGCCGTTTACAATAGGTTGCTTATGCTGGAGAAGTATCCACTTTCAATGAACCATTTTAAGAGGTTTTTTGAAAAAGACAGTACAAAAACTTTGTATAGAAAAATATTTTACATATTTCCTCTGCTGTTAAACTGCTATGAACTTTCTGATTCTTTCGAAGTTTCTAGAGTCCCTAAGTACCACGAGGGAGGATTTTCTTGCCACTTTTCTAGCTATAGGGAAAATGAAAAAGTAATATATCTCACTTGAACCTTTTCCTAACATCATATCAACAACCTGTGGCCCATGTTTGGGTCATCATTAGCACAAACCTGTCAATCCATCTCTGACCGATAAGCTGATTTTATGCAGTGATGATTTCCATTACCATTTTTCCCCTATTTGCTCTTTCAGATCAATCTCTCTGCTTTCCTTTGGGCCAGGTTCTGCTGATTAGTATTTTGGAATCTGTGCAGTTATTATTACTGCTCTATGTAAATATACTGTGGGATTTTTGTTTCGGTTTCGTTTTACTTTGTTTTTATCATAAAGAATACCATTGTTGCTTTTGCCATTTTTGGAACAAAAACCAAAGCTAAGTAAAGGAGACTGCTTTTGAGTACTGGCAGGGGAAAGAAAAAAGAGCTGTACCCACTCACTAATGTACCCACTCAAGTTGAATGGCCCATTACTTCATACATATTTGCTCCAAATGAAGATTTAGCATTAGTCACCAGTTCTTTGTGAAAATAACTTTTTTGTTAACTCTATCTTTAAGGATGGAGATTGTACTAAGCCATGCAGGACCAAGTTAAGCAGCTGGCACTGCAGAAAGCATTGGTGGTGTATCAAACTGCAACCAAACTGATTTCATGCCAGCTGTCTTTTTATTGGTAGCTGTACATACATATTTCTAAAACTTCCCAGCTTAGTGTAACATCAACCCCAGTTACACAGTCCTGTCGCAGATAAATGAAGGGTGTATCTGTGGATATTTTCGCTCAGGGTCAATTTTCCACGTTGGTCCAGTGCCAAATAACTCATTGTAAACATTGGGCACACATTCCTTTTGATAAAGCTGTTCATTTACACTACATCTAAGCATCTTGGTGTTGAGCAGACCACTCCTGCTCAATTCCATTTTTGTTGGCAAGTACCACTAGTATTTCCCTTTGCTCTGTTGTTCTGGCTAAGAAAAACTCAAATATCTGAAGCTTTTTTTTTACAGTGCTCTTTCTCCTACTTTTTTCTTGGTCACTGCTCACCACCAAGCTTTTGTTACAGTCTGTGCTTAAAGTGAAATCACTGAGATGTAGTTATTTCTTTGCATGGGATGCTTATGTTTATCATCCAGCACCATGTTGGTGATAAATTTGCCTTATCCCTTAACAATATTGATGGCAAGTGATTGTCCAAATGTACCAAATGTCTATTTCAAAATGTTCAAAAAAAGCCTACTTACTACTTTGTTCTGGTCCATATGGATGTAAGATTATGGCTATGAACATAGTTGTCCTTTGTTCTTGGCTCATGCAAGCAGTCCTTAAGCTGTCCAATATGTGTCATTTCAGTTCATTCTATCATAGAGGGCTTATAAATCATCAATCAGCAAGGTGGATAGTTAACTTTAAGTAGAAATAAATTAAGTTAGTATGACATCACAATCTTCAAACAACGTGACCAATATGTGTTCCCAAGTTATACACAATATATGCTTTACCTCCATTGTTTACATTTTCATGAGTTCTGTACTCACAAATTATTTTGTGTTAAGCTTGAAGTTTATCTAATTGAGAATTTTACATTTGGGACGTCCAGTGAGGCATGAAGTGCATCCCTTGATGCATAGTTAAGGTATATCACAAGCTGTAATGTCTTGGGTACTAAGCTAGAAAGGTGTAATGTGTCTATTTTACAAGTTACCCACATTGTACGTTAGTTGAGTTACCTCTTTAAAGTTACCCATGTTGTATCTGTCAGCGACGATAAACTGCTTATAGATGTGAATGTAAGGCATTCATTCATTTATGGGTGCAAAGTACTTTGGACAATCACAAACCAGCATTATGTCTTGGAGCACTGAGTTTTGTATTTGTATCTCCACAATCCACTACCACCACGATGAAAATATCACTTATATGCTGACACTTCTCATTAGCAATTCATTTGAAGAAATGGGTACTTTGGATACGTAATATTTGAAGCATGCAAGCACAGAAATGCATTTTTGAGAAATTATTAAGCAAATAGAAGAGGTGTTGTTAATAATTTGAATTTATATGCTCACTGACATATTAGTTGTAAGGTGGTATTGTCATAAGCTTAAAATAGACCTGCTGTTATATCCCTATATGTAATAGCACTCTAAAATAGCTTTTGGATGTGAAACTGTAGAAAGAGGAGAAGAGGAAACAGTAGTGGAAAACTAACCTGTCACGAGGACTGTCCAGCCTTGCAAATCCTTTATACCTGATCAGCTAATATCAGCTTTCAGTTGTTGTATTGCCCAAAGTGATGCTATGTAAACTGGTAACAGAGTTGTATTGCTCAAATGAAGCTTGGGCCTGATACCTACTGTGTGATTCAGGAACTTAAACAGATCTTGAATCTTCTTAAGGTAAAGGAACAACACAGTAAAAACACACACAAAAAAAAAACAACACTGAATGATTGGCATCAACCATTAGTGATCAAAATAACCATCAATGTTTTTCAGCACAGTTAATCATAGTAGTAAGGGTGGCATATAGTTTAAGAAAACAAAGACATTAACCTGGGTTTTTCTACTTCAGAACAGTGCATTTTAAAAAGATCAACTTGATCTTGAAACAGAAAATAGACTTTTAAAATTGTAGTTAGGTAACTTATTTCATAGATGTATCAGGATTAACACAGAAGATTAATTTACTCAGCAGGCTAATTCTGGAGGAACTTTCCTTAGGTTCATTGTAGATAAAAGGAGAATAGCACAGGTTCAAGAAAGTTTATCTAGGTATGCATGTAGCTAGGTAAACTATTTAAAGCCTTGAGAGATTCCTGTTTGTGTCCTGAGTTTTCATTTCTCATTCTTTTAATAAATCCTTTACCCTTAGTTTTTCTGTTTGTTTAAAATACCATTACATTGGAACCTCTCTAATCAAACTTCCTGACTGAAATTTGTGCATTCAACTTTTATAGTAACTTTAGTCAAAAAGGAAGATTTAATTGGATTTATTTTAATCCTTTATATTGTTGCCACACTTGTAAGATCAAGAAGAGCTGAGAGAGGGCAAACTGTGTTCTGCTTGGTTTTGTAGGTTAATTTTAAGTTTCAGATAGTTATAGCCAATCAGATAAGGAATTTGCACTTTGTGTGCCACTGAAGAATAACCATGAGACAGTGGAGTCAGAAATAAAGGTTATTTTTCCAGATAATACTTACTGTCTTGTTTCCAGAGTAAGAAAGAATCTGCTTGATTCTCAGGCCCCACGCTGAGCTTTCAGGGCCTGTAATTAGAAGAAATTGAAATAAAATCTTCCAAAAAAAATGCATTGAAAAAGCAAAGATGGAATTTTTAATGCAGGTTGTGTTTTTTTTTAATGCAGTTTTTCAAAGTGCTTTAAGTGGATGTCTAAAGTACCAAGTTTAAATATTCCCAGCATCCCAGGACAAGCTCCCCTCCAACATTCAATCGGGTGGAACATGGCTTAGAATGCACACTGTTTCTGATGTTTTGCCTGTTGCTTTGTATTTCACAAATCTCTTGTCTTTCTGAAATCATCCTCTGTGGAAAAATAAATAGAAATAACAGCAAAAGACCTATGGAGTTAGCTTTCTAGGCAGGACCTGTACACTTAAGCTGCCAGAGATTTGCAGCCACAAGTAAGATTGTTCTGTGCATCTTACAGAAGTATTTCTCAGGGTTGTTGCTACTAGCTGTGCTAAACTTCCCAATTTAGCCATGGACACCTGGACAGCAAAGGGAGGATACAGCTCACAGAGATATGGCAGTAGCAGCTGATAAGCTTACCTGTAAACCAAGAAGCTCAATGATGCCTCTGTTAATGGAGTGTATACTAAACAAACAATTGAATGCAGGGGTTCATCTGGGGATTAATAGAAATGTAATCCAGAAGGACTAAATGGAAAAATATGCTTAAATATGATATTTTCTTAGGAGAGATCTGGGGTGATAGCTTCATTCTTGTGGATCAACATCATCCCTAAAATAAAAATTAGCCCTCCCTCTACCAACTACCGTCTTTCTACTCTGAAGGTACCTTATCCCTCTTTTTTTCTGAACTCACATCAAAAAAAGCTCAAAGACTCCTCTGCTTTCTCTAGATCTCTGCTTAATGACAGCAGGGGCAATTTGGATCCTTACAGTTATTCATTTGCTTCGATCTCTGAATAAGTTGAGTTTTGTTAACCTCAAAATTGCTAAACGTAATAATGTCCTTTTCAAAAACAAGGTTCTCTTGCTAAACATTGAAAACCAAGAAGAAGCACTGCCTGAATTCAAGACGCAACTTTCTCTCTTCTAATCTAGGCACTGGAGGTAGTAGTGGCTCACGCACATGATTCCTCTTCTACCCACACTGAATGGCCTATAGAAGGTGCTCTGCGCACAGGGTCAGCAAGATCCGTAATGTTAGAGTCTTTAGTTGTGCCTTCTGAAGATAATTCTCCTCATGTAAAATGCAGGTTGCTCAAACAAAATTATTATGGTCCTGCACCCAGTGTTTTTGGGCACATGAAACATAGAATCACAGAATCACAGAATCACAGAGGTTGGAAGGGACCTTTTAAGATCATCTAGTCCAACCAATGAAAA